>JAKSZP010012020.1:0-146092 GCA_022478985.1 Massospora cicadina
AGTGTAAAATCCTGATCATATGGGGCCATGAAAATCCTTAAAGCACCATTTTTTTACACGCCCTATAAATATTGACGTTTTATAACTCAATAAATTAGTATTCATTCTCCCCATCTTTTTGTTTTCTGACCTCTCCATTAATTTTCTTTTTCAAGCATATTTTTGAACTTCTGCATCAATCAAGAGAACTGTTACGCCTATAATGTTTCCACATTTATTAAACTTTAAAGAATGACAACGGTGGGATCTAATGATCATCAGAAGGTAATACCTGCAATTAAAGGTCTAGATATGGAGAGCCATAACTTTAGCATACCAAGGTTAATCAGAAATGAGAGGACTTACAATGAAATAAAAAATGCTATTCTGTCATTTTGGCATCCCAGAGCGCATTGTGAACCAAAACAAAAATTTATGTGTATTCAGTTTATGCATGATGAAACCATAGATGCTTTGATGAAAGGTTTTATCCAGAAGCGCAAATCTCACTGGAATGGGGTCCTAAATGTTTTAAATGAATAAAATTGCAATGAATTCTGTTGTAAGTTTTGTCAATATCTTTGGGATACTTTGAGAGGGTTGCACAGTGTTGAACCCAATAACAATGAATGGATGATATGTAGATTTTTGTCCCCTAGACAACTTAATAAACTTAATAAAATAAGGAGTTATTGCCCCAACAACACTATTTTTTTAACTTACTATTTTATAGCAGATCTCCTTTTCTCTGAACTCTCTTTCCTATTAACAACCCTCTTTCTTTAATTGCCCCATATCACTTCTATATCAGAAACTTTGGACAATACTGCTCCCATGCCTTAGACTAGTCAGTTCCACCATATTCTCATTGGCTCTGGCAGAGTATTGTATTCTTATATTCCCTATCTCCTTAGTTCAAGGCAATCTACTCAATATATGTTAAATGTTAACATTGTCTTATCACCTTATTTGGAGGCATTAATAGATACCCATCTTGACCCAATATCGCCTCATTCCAAGGCGCTCAAGTATTAGTATTCTGTAAACATTGTCAGCGGATTCTGGTCAATCCTCCATGGCTATTTGGGCTCATGATCCAGTCATATCCAGATCTCAACAAAGTTTGCTTTCCACCCTATAAAGAATTACATTGGCATCTAGTACTAAAAAAAGAATTACATTGGCCTTGGGTTGGGACCATCTAGTACTAAAAAAGAATTACATTGGCCTATGATTTCAGCCATAAGTTCTAATACTAAGCCCTCAAAAATGAATAATTTTTACGCATCTATAGAACAACATTTGATACACAAAAAACAAGTTCCAAAAATGCTATTTATGTGGGACACATTGCTTTGACGGTAATTCATCTGTCATCATTGCAACAAGGATGGGAATATTGCGAATTCTGCTCAGCAAAAAAATAAAAGAGTAATGGCCACCTGTTTACATCTACTGCTAAGATGAGTCAAGTGGCTCTTTAGGGAAAAGACTAGGCGGAAATAATAAAGAAAAGTTTATCTCATATCGCATACATTCAAGTTCACTCAATACTAACAACAGCAATGATGCCTTTAAATGAAGTTTCAAAGCAGCTCTATCTAAAGCACTTCCAGAAAAAAACAGAAATACCTATAGCAGAATAATTCTGAATTGGACTCTGTTATAAATCCATTAAATGACTACCATTAAGGAAAATTCCCTTACATCTCTAAACAAATTTTGCAAACACTTGAATCAGCCAATAATGCTGCTATTTTGCAAAAACAGTACTTCACTTGTACCTATGCTAAACATTATAACAAAATGAGTAAAAGTTTGAAAAAATAACTTGGGGCTCCAGTTTACATTGTCTATATAATTTGGTTAACCGCTAAGACTTGCATAAGTGAGACCATAATAGGGTTTACAGGACTTTAGGCCTACAAACAACCAAATTTAAGGGAAATTATAATAGTCTTCCTTTATTGGTTCAGATAAAATATTGTCTCAGCACATTCTATTGTTTTACAAATAGAATTTTGAAATATAATTGGCACTAACTTCATGCAACGGTTTGAGGTTCATTGTGATTTTGAAAAGAAAATACTCACGAAATTTAGGTCAAATGAAGCCTCTGTTTTATAAACTAAATTAAGTGACCCATTCAAAAGTTGAAGATGTATTACATTCATCTAGTATATGCAGATAAAAACATCCTCTTAAAGTATCACAGAATAGTCCCGTTCCAAATACCCACCTGATTGAATAAAGGAAAGGTGAGGAGACCCCTTAAGAGCATTAAGACCAATGATGGTTAATTCTAAAGAGCAGTATAATGTGAAATCAGCCTTACTTTTAAATTGTTTTTGAATATCTTTATGCCAAAGTCCACACAACACTGTCAGAAAGGTAGAACTGAACCATATGTTGCACCTGGGATTCTAATCCCTGGGCATGTTGAAATTAAAATGTTGGTTGCCAACCTATTAGTAAGCCCAATACATATAGAAAAGAATCAAGTAGTTACATATGCTCATTTAAACCCTATTTTTGGACTTTTATCCTTTCATTATTTTGGCCAGGTAAATGAGATGGGATAAACAAATGAACTAAAAACTGAGGCAATTTTACAATCTCAATTAAAACAAGGTTACTAGAATTTTAATTTCACAGAATAATAAGATCCTCCAGTTATTTTAGAATTATTCTGAGTTTTTCACATAAAATGATTATGACCTTGGATGTTAAAAAGGTGTAATTCATAAGGTTGAAGTTATAGACCAAATGCAATTTAAATGCGACCATCAGATGGCCACAAGCGATTGAGGCCATGGTTGATTACAAAATTGGTAAGCTACTCAAACATGGATTAATAATTCCATCTTCAAGTAGTGGGCAAGCTTAGTATTAATTGTCAAGAAGAAAGATGAATCCAATATATTAGTTGTCAATTACTATAAACTAAATAAATTAATTAAGAAGGACTCATATCATTTTCCATGAAATAATGATCCTTGTTGGGAATGATGGGTTCATAATAGTTTATGGAAAAGTTAAATGCGAGATAATTTACAACTTTATCAATGGGGTTTCACCTTTATGGAAGCTATTGAAAAGGATATGAATATTAATCTCCTAAAAAGCAACTAAAATCTTAATCCCTTCTTGTATCTTCCAGAAAATCTGTTAAGAATCTTGTTATTTGAAAATCTCTTGATTTTGATGCATCAATCACGAAAGATCATTTCTTTTTAGAAACCTCTATATTCCGCCACATTATTCATGAAATCTCATGCCATTTGGAAATCGCTGTACACTAAAAGATCTAAACTTCTACCAAATTATAACGCTCATGATCCAATCTTATACCAACGTTATGAATATCCCAAAATTTTATACAATAAAGGGGCACTTTTTGAACCCTCAACTTTTTCCTATATTTAACTGAGATTGCCTAGCAACACATAGAGATATTGCCTGCATTCTATCAATAAATTCCTATTCAAAGACATCTATTCCATTTTGGATTACCCTGGAGACCTGAAGTATACTAAGAGTTTCCACTGGAGTTATAACGCCTAAATTTTTGTTTAGCCTTCAAAAAGACCTAGCCTTCAAATTATAAAAAAACCCAATACTGTTACTCCCTGCCAGGTCCCTTCTGAGGCTACCTGGTGAAGCTTTACCTTCACTGAATGATATCACTGATAATAGCCCTACTTAAAATGAGCAGATATAAGCTTGACTAGATGGGTCATTTTCAATAACCAAAATATGCCACTTCTGGACATTTAAAAGCTCGAGTTCAGAGAAAAAATGACCCTGACTATTTTACCCCTGACAAATCTCTTTACCAAATCTAGGCTGCTGAATTAGCGGAGGCTTTATAGGCTTTCTTTAATTGAATCCCCAACCTGAGGAGAGAACTAGCTGTAGTTGCTCTCTTGGGTTGCTCTTAATTGAAAGCATCTATATTTTCCCCTAATATTCATAGTAACATAATAGGAGAGGATTGAACTGAATCTTATCTCCATCTATTCGTACACTCAGCATTCAACATTAGATGAAATTACTAGGTTTGTATCACATATTAATCCAACAGCAACTTGGATTATTGCAGAAACTTTACACTTGACTTATTGAATTTTATGAAGCAGCTTTAAACTTTGTTTGAAAAATGCAAAGCCATTTTAGATAACAATAGAGAGACTAATGAGATTAAACACCACTTAGTTAAATTGATAAAGGAGTTGTATGGTATCTAGAAAGCGAAATTACTCAGTGGGTGGCCCATGCACTGTCTACATGAAACAGTGAGTGAAGCGCGATTTGACTCAATTTATCAACCAAATTTCAGAAAATTGCTAAACCACTGATTTTGGATTGCCACATTAGCTACACATATTCTGAAATTTATTGAGAGGACCACCTTGCTGCCTATATAGGAAGTTTACATCCAAAGAGGACCACCTGGCTAGACTTTCCCTATTGGCCTTGAGGGGGCAAAGGCCTAGGGCCTGAAGGTCCTCGCGGGCCACCAGGACCTCCTCTCCTATAAGGCCTACTTTAGGAAAAAATTTATTTGTCTCAAATTAAGGCCCTTAAACAACAACTTATAAAGACAGCTTAGGGAGCATGTATGATTAATGAAGTGGGATTTCTTAACTATGATCTAACATTAATCTCATTGCATAACAAAGTTGCTTCTCTACACAATAGTTGTTCTAGGTTGATCACCTTACAAAAACCTATCAGACCCCAGTGAATGAAAAACTCAAGCAAATTAATGCTAGACCTCAAACTATTGATGTTAAATAAGATACCCTGTAGTCCAAAGTAGAAAGGCAGTCTGAAAAGATTGAAAACCTACAGCGAATCTTAGAAACCAAAGCCTTTCTCGCTCATGTCAATAACTGCTATATTAATCTTCAGGATTATATGGATGAGTTATGACGTCAAGTTGATATTTCTATCCCAAAAACTGACCTAAGAGCCTCTTAGACAACTACGACTTAGCGGCCTAATTCTCCATATGAATATGTTCTCTCTGAACGCGTTGGATTTTCAACACACCTTTAAAGAGAAGTTCGTGCCTAGGACTGAAATCATCCAGTCTTATCTTTACATGTATGAAGGTTTGATATATCTTTCCATAGAACTCCAAAAAGTGCCAACACATACAAACCTGTCTTTATAGTAAGGCCTAAAAGATCATGATGCCATATTTCAGGGAATGTACTACTTGGGCTGAGTTAAAGGACGCCCTTATCAAAGATTTTTAGAAAGTAAAATACCTTTTCTAACTGAAGTCAAGCTTTCATGTGGATCCACCCTAGACGTGGAGAAACAAACTATTATTTTTCAGTGTGGTTTTATCAGGAAGTTCAGGCCCTCGTCATCTGCAATGATTCACTTTGGATAATGCCATTGCCGCCATCCTCTCGCATTTCAACACAATGAGACTCTTGTACTTTACTTTCAGAATGCAAAGATGTAAATATTTATTTTTGATATTAGAAATCTATAAAGGAGTTTTAGAGTAGGAAGTTCATCATACATCTAAAAAAGGTGCCCAACCTCACATCCATGCAGTAGAATGACTTTCAGAGATCTATTCCTTGACGTAACCTTTGCTCTTATTGCAGAGTCTTTGGCTTTTAGGGACGTTCCTATTAAAAGAAAAAGCTGATGAGTTGTGAAAAGAGGAGCAAGCTTAGGGATCAAAGCCCCTGTTGATAATTTTACATTCTCAATAAGGTGACTCTATTAGTCTCCAGGCAAAACTTTATGAAGACTGCTGGTCCTTGCATTTTCACCATCATTGGTGACCTTTCCCTATAAATTCGCAGAGCAACCTACCAGTCCAGATGACCAAAAAACTTCTCATTCTGAGGCTTGACCACACGTTATAGCTCAGAGGTCCTCTTTGGAACTTGTCCAACAATTATGGTTCATCGGCCTCTATTGACTCCCTCAGGGTTTCTCCCCTTCAATCTTTCCAGTTCATCATTGTGGCAGCTAGTTTCTTAGGTTCCCACGGGGTTTCTAACTAGTTCAAGGTTGGGAGTTAATTTTTCTGACCACTCCAGGTGTTTTAACCCAGCACCTAACAACTGGGGATCTTGAATCCTATTTCTACAAGCTAATCTAACTACTGTTAACTTAAAGCTTAATAAAGATGGGAAGACAGAAGATATTTTTATTAATAAGAAGATCAAACTATTTATAGGCATTTCTTGCCTGCCCACATCATTGGCCTTTATTGCCATCATCATCAGTACTCACTGGTGATTCTCCCTGCTTAATATTTGTCAGCACTCTCACTGGAAGTACTCATCATCCTCAAATGTCCATGATTACATTGATCCTTGATTTGTCAAAATCTAAATTAATTAAATATATTGGCACCATCGGCATAAGTCGCCAGTGTCAAATTTAACCTAAAATATTGTCAGGTATTCTGCCCGATACTCTCACAAAGTTGAAATACAATTCAACTTTATTTAATTAATATTAAATAGTTCAGCATCCTTGGCATAAGTCGATGGACCTCCAAGATTTGATTTTCTTCTGGAAATCCCACAATCAACTTTCTCTTGAAGATGGTGCAGGGATAAAAGCCTGCCAAGCTTAAACAACTAGTATTAATTAGTTCAACATCCTCAGCATAAGTCACCGGTGTCAAAATTAACTGAAAACTATCAGGATCAACTCCCGGTACTTTTTGATGTCAAATTTAAGTAATTCATCATCTTAATTGATAATATTAAGTATCTCAACATCCTTGGCCTCAGTCGCTGGTGTTGAGACCCATCAATTTTCTATCAGGCATGATGCTCGGTACTTTCTTGATCCTGCAGATCAAGACAGCTCAACCCAACCAAATGGGGAGCACAAATTGGGGTATTATCATTAATCAAAATTAGCAAACTAATCAACAATCATCTTACATTGATTATTATACTAATTATGTTAGTATGTGAGGCATATCACCTGCATAAAAATCAAACAGCCCTCTTCTGATGACTCTACGCCTCATCCCACATATAAAATTCCTTCCCAATCTGAATGATACATATTATCTAAGCTTGATGATTTGGATATCCTAAACTTATTATTTTTTAATAAAGGTCTAAATTCCTCTTTTCTGCTTCTTCTACCTTCTCTTGGTCTAACAGTTCTCTTGACTATCACTGAAGTCAAATATGGGTTTAAAGCTGCTGATTAGCGGAAAGGTCAAAATAAAAAGGATGGAGGGAATATAGACTACTTAATTATGTTAGAAAGCATTATTATTTATAAGGCGCATGGGGACATGGTGTCTTAGGGGCCCTTCATGGCCCTGCGAGATCAGGATAATTTTACTAGCTTCTGGTTTGACTTCCTGGACGGTGCCCCATTGTACTGTGTTTTCCTTATGACTTCAGTGGTGAGGCAGCACCTTGCATGATTTAGGAAGCAAGGATGGGATTCTTAAATGTGATTCCATTAATACTTATATGCATGATACTTCCTGATTGTATCTGGTTTTTGTACCTTCAGGATAGGGTTCCATTTACACTAGTTCAAGAGTCAATCAGTTGAGGCTTGATTTGGGAGCAGATATTTTGGCCTGCTTGTCATCTCAAATACTGACACCTTCCACCAAAAATTTTACTCAATCCCCCAATTTACCAATGAGGTTACCCATATTGAAGTAGTTGATCATAAGGTTTCAATTCTGGCCATATTGACACCGGACACCAGTTATGTCTTTCCTCTCAATCTGGTGAAATGGATAAAAGTCATAATGGATCAAACCCAAACCTTAGATTATGGGACCGTGGGGCCTCATTAGATCAGATCGCTTGGGGACTACTCCTCCTTGCCACTTTGGTTTAAGATCCCTGGTTTTGATATCCCTGAAGATTGTGATAGAGAATGATGGTAATGACCTTCTCATAAGCACACAATTCCTTAATGAATTTGACTCCAAAATCAGCCATAAAGACTTTTTATATCCTAGATATGGCCTTCCCTTAAATGTAAAGACTCCCACAAAGAGAAAGGAAGAAGGAGAACTAAGAGCCGTTTACTGGAACATTCAAACTTTATTGAGCGGCTAGAGTACTGAGTAGTTGGGCCAAAAACTAACCTACCTTTTTCCATTGCTGAAGCTCAAGAAGGAATACTAGTATACTCCAACAAAACAAATAGTTATACTGCCAAAAGTTTAATTACAGGTGGACACAGGGATCTAAGTGACTTTCCTCTGGATCAATTGCTGGAAATTTGGGAGACTCTAATACATCCCTTTGAGAACTTCTTACCTTCTCCTCGGTGCTTGTTTTATATTTCTGGGTCCCTGACCATTTTAAAATGCTGATTTCACTGATTGACCTATAAAATATCATAAAATAACCTGTTGTGTATGTTTGGACTCGACCCACTGATCAAGTTGATCTTTTTAAGCTCACAGAAATTTTCTTGATTTAGGTTTTACAAAGACACTAAAATCGCCCACATAGAAGTGAAGATTAATGATACCCTCAAATCTGATCACCAGCGTCAAGCGGATGCTTTTATCAAAAAGTAAACTGACAAATTTTCAAAACGTTCAGGCGATTTTAGATGATGAAAGGGGTGCAGCATAGAGTGCTTATGAGCAACTCCGCTTCAATCCATGCTTGACCCTACTATAAATCGAAGGTTTAAGGAGCCCAAGTGACGAAGGATCTGAATCAACTTCTTGAAACAAAATTATCAAGCCCTCTAAAGACCATGGGCCGCGCCATTGCTGCTTATATGAGAGAAGGATAGTGGAAATTGGGTGATAATGTATTACCACTGGTCAAATGCCTTTACCTGAATAGACTGTTACAAGATACCATGAATTGATGACTCTCTATGACTCTTAGCTGGTTCCCAATTCTTCTCTGCAATCGATCTCGCTGATGGATACTGGCAGATTGAGCTTTTACTAGAAGATCGGTAGAAATGTGCCCTTATAGAAACAGAGGGTTATTCAAAACTACAAATGTTAATGGACTATGAAATACACCGGCTACTTACCAAAAGGCGATGGGTTGTAGTTGAAGGACTTGAAGAAGTCATGTGTGTTAGTTTATTTAGATGATGTGACTATGTTCTCTCTCACCTTCAACTAACAACCCTCTCTATTAAGGAAGTGTTACAATGACTCATCTCTTCTTCATTAAAACTAAAAACAGCTAAATTCCATTTTTCCAAACTGATGTGGAATTTCTTGGGCATAAAGTTACCTGGGAAGGGATCTCACAATACCAAACAAAGTGGTCACAATTGAGAAAATGACTTGACCGTCCATATTACGTGATAAGCAGATTTTTGAGGGTGGTCAGGTATTATTGATAATCCCCCCTTTGCTGAGTTTTCTGGACCTCTGACATATCTGTTACATAAGTAGGTTCCGTTCCAATGTTAAGAACTCAACTACAAGCTTTTGACGTCATAAGGAAAGCTCTCGTGTCTATCCCTGTATTGGTACATGCCAAATTTGATATACTGTTTAACTTTTTACTAATACTAGCCATGTGGCTGTTGGGGGCATTCTGGCAAAACTAATGTAAATCAAATTCATCATATAGCTTCTTAAAGTAAAACATAGCTTGGACGGAGAGGGATTACAGAGATGCTGAGTTCAAGTGACTAGCTGTCTTGCTTGATATAAAGCTTCACCCATTCTTGTATGGGAATCATTATGCTTTGGTTACAGGTCATTTATCTCTATGGTGCTTACAGAAGATGAAGGATCTGGATGGATGGATGGCCCATTGGGAACTCAACCCCTATAGCTATGACTTTTCCATTATTCATCACGCCAGAAGGACACATCAAAATGCTGACAGATTGTCATGACTACCCATATTAATTCTCTATGCCGCTGACGAAGATCAAACTTACAAACTTATTGGGAGCCCTGAGTAATGGGCAGAGAGTCTTTTTGCAGTTCAGCTGCAACTGAAGAAGATGTCCGAGTGGACGTAGTTTGAGGAAGAATTATTTTATAAACAGACTGGAACCTCCTGGCTGCCTTATTTCAACCATTGATGTGATCTGAAACCACCCTGGATGCCCATTTGACTATAGTCCGTGGCTTCATAAGGAAAACCACTAGCAACTGTGAGATTGATGCTACTGGGAAGGGATGATTAGGTCAATACAAGGTGTCATCAATTCCTGTCTTGTTTGTGCTAGCCAGTAACCTCCCAATCCGACTTATCAAAAACCAGATCATAGGTCCTACTCCCCCATATGCTACTTTCAGCAAAGATATAATTGGTCCACTACCTATAGCCATGAATGACCGTTGTACATCATTCTAGCAGTCAATAACTTCACAAAATGGGCTTAATCTCATTCGCCTTGACCACTTCCAAAGCAACCTCTTCCTTCATACATAAACAGATCTTCACCTGCCACAGTATCCCAAAGGTACTATTATCTGATAATGGCACCACCTTTGTATCTTAAGTAATCACTGACCTTGATTTTTGATGGGCACTCCTATTACTCCTCTACTGCCACATATCATCTCTTTACCAACGGAGCAGTGGAATGGGCGAATGGGACTTCAATAGTCATTCTTTTCAAAATGGCTTAATATGCCCATCTAAGTGGAACAAATAGCTTACGGTGGCTCTATTGTCATATTGCATGAGCTACCATTGAGCTATCAAAATGTCTCTTTTTCAAGCTCTATATGGGTAAGAGCCAACATTACCCTTGAGTGTTTAGCCATTTTAAATTTCTCCATGCCAAAACTTCCAAGTTAGATATGCAAAGACTGAAGGCTGAGTTATTTTGACTACAAGCTTTAGCCACCAAAATTATGATAATTTTAAATAAACTAAAAGAAGACTAAAGCAACGCCCAAAAACTGGTTATTTCTGAGTATAGCTAGGGGATCTGGTCAATTTCTACCATCATCAGCCACGGGGCCAGATTTATAAAATTGATATGCTATGATCAGGACCTTATTCAGTGATTTATTATCAAGGTCTAGAGTAATTGATTGCCTCCATCAAATCAGGCTTTGTTGTAAATAATGTCCATGCTAGATTTCTCTGATATTATGTCCCTCATGGCAAGATCTTGATGGGGTCATTGTTGGTAGTGATAGGATTTGCACTTATTTAGAAGAAGTTTCATTGAAAAATAATTTGCAACTCATTATATGAGGTTCTACCAACGTGGGGCTACCAAAACTTCTACAAACAATGATCTTCTAAATAACCAATTAAAATCCTAAATCCCTCTGAATCTGACAGATTATCAGGAAAGATCTTGCCATTTGAAAAACTTTGGATCCTGCTGCATTGATACGAAATGATTGTGTCCATCAGAAACCCCCATATTCCTCTGCATTGTTCAGGAAAGATTATGCCATTTTAAAATACTGTACCCTACATGATTCAAAAACATTTACCAAAGTATACTCTACACAATCCAGAACATCTACAAAATTTATAAATACCCCAGATTTTAACCAATAAAGAGATACTTGTTTTCATCCTCAATTTTCGCCATGTTATAGTGAAGATATTTACCTAGCATAAATCTGAGATGTTACCTGCATTTTAGAAGAGATTTTCCTTGATGAAGACATCTTTTTTGCCAAGAGATTTCCCTTGAGACTAAAATCTACTAGGAGTATACGCTGTAGCTATAATGACATATAATTGTGTAGCATTTAAAGGATCAAGCCTATAAGTTATAACAAAAAGCTCACTAATATTCTTGGTCCTCTAGGAGGGACTCGATTCCTATCAGCCATGGACCTTAAATCATACTACTGGTAAAATGATCTGCCAAAGGAAGATCAGGAAATGTACAATTATTGCCTTCCAAGAACTATATCAGCCGATGCAAATGCTGCAAGGTCTTTGCAATGCACCAACTAAATTCCAATGGGTAATGGTTGCCATCTTAGGTGATTTAAAATTGTCATGATTCTAATTTACTTAAATTACATCAATGTCTTTAGTCGCACTTTATTAATCATCTGAAGCATTTGGAAGAGCTTTTAGGAGATTACCAGCACACAATCTTAATTAATCCTTGAACATGTCATCTCCTAAAAAAAGGAGATTGAATTTTTGGGGTTTATGGTGGACGCTGAGGGATATGAACCCAAAACCAAAAGTTGAGCCAAATTGGGCCATGTCAAGGCCAAGTAATGTCTAAAAGATCCAATCATTCTAAGTGATGATCAGGTATTAATGCTACTTTATTAGGATTTCTCATCCATTGATGAGCCACTTGATCAACATTTGAAGAACTTAAAAAAGGCAAAATGGAATAAGGAAGCCCTGATTCCTTTGATGCGCTTATAATGTTTTTTAGCTGAACTAGTATTGTAATAAAACTTCTTTGGCCTTTCATTATATAAATGGATGCATCTCTAAAGGCAATTGGTCTATAATTTAAATCAGGAGGATGAAGTTAGTGATGAACACCCAATACCATATATAAAACAAATTTTGATCAAACGAGAGCAAAGTAAACCGTGTCAAAGCCTGAGTGTCTGGAAGTGATATACGCCTGTAAAAGTTCAGATTTTCCAATAATGGAAAACATTTTCAGATGGTATTTGACCACTTCTCGCTCAAATAAGTACACAAATTAAAAAGATCCTAAAGGCAAATGGGCCCATTGAGCCTTATAATTTCAAGCATACAATTTTGATACTGTACACAGATCAGGGAGCATGCATCAAATTGTGGTTTGGTTATCATAGCTGCCAACCATCTGGCTTTAGAGTAAAGCAGGCTGTAACGGATCAGGAGGCACCTGATCCGTACATTGCTTCTGGAATGGGTGGCATTCAATATGAACGCGGCCCTAATCTAAAGAGCCTCAAACTCAGGGAAGTCAGAGCTAAAAAAATTGATAACCTAAACCCAAAATGCATCAGTGGAACGACGTTGGGCTTATGCAAGGCGTGGATGATGATCTGTTGGGATGCAGAATCTTTACAAATGATGTGCTGGATGGTGCTTGGGAGAGCTTATCCTAGGAGTTTATTCCATACTTGCAAAGCGCTATTTAGGGGAGGATGTCATGGCCCTGAAGGGCAGTTGCGTCTTCTACAAAAAATAGAAAAATTAAATAAAGAGACGTTTGCTTGCTAAATAAAAAAATATCATTTATTAAAATTATTAAGAAAATCAGATCGGAATCATGAGCTCAACCAGTGAGCTTGGTGTGGCGTTGGCATCGATCTTGCCCTTTCTGGTCCCAGACCCTGCTGTTGATGTGCAGCGTCATGGGAATAGTGGTGCGGGAATACGTGGCAACAATGAGGCATGGCGGTCAGGTTCAGGGATGGGCTTCTGCAGGCCTGTCCCTAGTATGGTCAGTAACATGGCTCCTACTGCCCAATTTCATTCATTTCATATTGGAATGAACCTGCCATTACATTAGACGCAACTCAAATACTTTATTGTCAGTTTTGTGGGGGCCCCAAGAAGAAGTGGTGGCACCAGGGGGGAGGAATGGTATCACCATCTGTTGACAGTGGTGATGGTGAGTTTCTCACTAACTTTCATAATAAGTGAGGTGGTGAGTGTGTGGCGTGAGTCCTGTAAAGATGGAGGAGTGCCAGAGAGGATCTACATCTCCAAAAGGTCGGGCTGCTTTGCCCATGGAAGCTTTGGAGAAGATCCCTCAAGTGGTGTTACAGATTCATTTCCAGGCGTGGTTGGCTCAAGCAACGTGAGGGGAGACCCCTTTCTCGTTGCAGATTGCAAAAATTGTGGAAGCACTACCCTCATATTTGGCCAGATGGGTGCAAGAGTTAATTAAGGAGCAGGGTCGCCTCCCAGGTTCTATGGATGAGTGTGTCAATTGGATTGACTGGGCTGCCTGTCCAGATGAGGCGCAGGATGAGGCATGGTGCTTTGCTGACAGTGTGTCAGGGGTGAGGATCGATTAAAGAATATGGGTGTATTTTCTAACCATTGGTGAAAGCAGCATGAGTCTCAAATTTGCAATCATAGAAAATGTTTTGACAGGGGCTGCAAGTGGATATGTTAGCTGCCATGGCGGCTGCTAAAGCTCAGATATGTTGGTGGAAGAAATTGGTTTGGTGGTGCAGGTGGAGAAACAATTGGCCTTGGCGCAAAACTGGCAGTAAGATTCTATGTCTCCGAGAAGGGGGCAGTCACCAGCAGTGGCTAGCAGAGGTCAAGGAGGTTTGCAGGGATCATTTCAGGAATTTTGGGAATATCCATGGGGTTCCACCAGGGAATGGTGAGGAGCCAGGAAGAACAGGAGTTCAGGGACATGAGAAGAGTTATAGTCCTAGACTCACCTTACCTGCGAATTTGCAATCTGAAAATGCCTTAAACATTAAATCTACTTCTTCACTTTACCCTCAGTTATTTATTTTGGTGGAGTTATACTCGCGTGGCCAAAAGTAGAAGGTGTTGGCCCTGGTGGATATGGGGGCTGAGGAAACCTATGTGGAGTTTTCTTTGGCGGAACATTTGAAGTTGGAGATGAAGAGGGGACCTGATGTGGTGTTCGCCAATGTGTTGAGGAGAGGTCCATCATGGCGTTTAGAGCCTTTGGTAGTTGTTCAGAAGGACCCGTTTTGGTTAAAGGAGGGTTTCTGTGCAATCAAAAATCTGGCCCATCCTGTGTTATTGGGGATGCAATGGTGGCATCATTTCCAGCCCCAGTTTGATATGCTGCATAAGACAATTACTTTGATGCTGCAAATGGGGCCTCGGATGAAGTGGAAGATGGAAGTTTGGAGTGATGTTCTAAGTGGTCGCAGGAGCTTTGGTGGAATGCATGAGGTAGAGTTACCAGCTGAATATAGCGATTTTGTAGATGTATCTGATCCTAGTGAAAATCTCCTTTTTCCCCTATGGGTTCTCTTGCGTTTTCATTCCAGTTCAAGAAAGTGTCAGAGCTTCCCATGGGGTGTCCAGTATACGCTCTTAATGAAAGGGCCATAGAAGCGTTGGAGGGCCATGTGAAATCAATGTTGGACAAAGGTTTAATTGTCCTTCTATGTCACCGGTTGTGTCTCCTGTATTACTGGTGCCAAAAGCGAGTGGCGAATTATGCCCATGCATGGATTTCTGACGTCTGAACATGGTCACAGAGCCTGATCCATATCTGATGCCTTTGTTGGAAGATATTCTCTCAATGATTACTGGGTGCACCATGTTTACAAAGCTTGACCTTGCAGATGCATTTAATCAGGTAATGGTGAGACTGGAGCATCAGCAATACACAGCGTTTAAGTGCCACCTGGTGGTGTATCAGTATCGCGTGATGCCATTCAGGCTGTAGAATGCTCCGTCGGTGTTCCAGCGGATGATCAACCATGTCCTTGGAGGAATGATCAGTCATTGCTGTGCCGCCTATATGGATGATATCTTAGTATTTTCGCGGCCCTGAGAGGATTATGTCCAAGATGTCCGGCAAGTTTTGGGAGCAATTGGCTGGATGGGACTGAGATTGAGATCTTCCAAGTGTGAATTCAATCGAAGTTTGGTAACGTTCCTAGGTAACATGGTTTTCCAGAATGGATTGGGAGTATTTATGGATAAACTGCGTGTGGTGCGGGAATGGAAGGCCCCTACAGATCAGATGGGAGTGCAGAGTTTTTTGGGAACATTGAACTTTCTTCATCAGTTTGTGAAGAATCTTTCCCAAATGGCCTTATCTCTCACACGTCTAACACAGGATGTCCCATTTGTATGTGGAGGAAAAAAGGAGAAGAGATTCAAATTACTGAAGAATAAGTTTCTTACCACGCCTGTACTGGCCGATCTGGACCCTGAGAGGCCATCAGTGGTTGAAACTGACGCCTCAAATTATGCTGTAGGTGCAGTATTGCTCTAGGAAGGGGAAGATGGGATGGAACACCCCGTGTGTTACTTTATCTGTAATATTCTCCTCGCTGAAGAGAATTACTTAATATATGATAAGAAACTGCTGGCAGTGATGGCAGCTTTGCGGAAGTGGCAGCACCACCTACTCTATGCCTGACATCCTTTTGTTATTCAGATAGATCACAAAGCGTTGGAATACTATCGTTAACCCAGGAAGATGAACCAGCGGCAGGCCAAATGGCATGTGGAGCTGGTTCATTATGACTTCTTGGTGGAGTACAGGCCAAGATCAACAAATGTCCTAGCGGATTGGTTGAGTTGAGATGGGGGCTTCATGTATGAGAAGGAGGAATTGATGAAGTTTAATAGAGCCACAATGTTCCAACTGGACCAATCCACGATGATTGAGGATAGGGAAAGTGAGTTGGGGGAGGAAGTCCGTTGGAAGCAAGGGAAATTGAATTTGGATGGTGACTGAAAGTCAAGATGATGGAGGAACAGCTGCATTAGTGCCATGAGGCCTTCATGATAAGGGGTGAGGTGCTATACACAATTCTCGCGCATGGGTGCCCAACCCATTGTTACAACGGGAGGTAATTTGAGCTTCTCATGATCATCCATTGTTAGGTCACCTGGGAGTGGAGAAGATGGTAGAATTGGTGCAATGGGAGTATTCATGGCCAGGCCTGCATAAGTATGTCAGGAAGTATGTGTGGGAGTGTTTGGTATGTGCAAGGGTGAAGCCCTCAAGGAAACCGCCATTGAGTAAGTTAAATCCATTGCTGATACCATGTGGCCCAGGGAGCTCAGTTAGTGTCAATTTCATAACAAATCTCCTGAAGGTGCAGGGGAAGGATGCGGTTATGGCGGTTGTGGATAGACTAACCAAATACGCTGAGTTCTTCCCATGCACCGGGAGCTTTTTGGCAAATGACATGGTGAGGATTTTCATTGATGAGGTGTTCTCCCGGCATGGTTTACCTGAGGAAATCATTTTGGGCCGAGGTCCACAATTTGTTTCAAAATTCTGGTCATGCTTGCTGGGGAATTTGGAGATCAGGCCTGGTTGGTCCTCGGCATACCATCCTCAATCTGATGGACAAACATAGAGGGTAATCAGATACTTGAGCTTTATCTCCAGTGTTATGTGTCTAATTGGCAGGATGACTGGGTTTTGTGGGTTTGGATGGCCCAATTCACTTACAACAATCATTCTCAGTCTTCAACAGGAACGTCACCATTTTTGTGAATCATGGTCTTAATCCCAGATTGAATGTGGGATCCATGGGCAGAGTGTGTCAGGGGGCGGATGAGATGGCGCATACCATGTCAGATATTGGGAAGAAGTTACGGGGGAATTTCGAGTGGGTGGTGGCTCAGCAGAAGTGACAGGCAGATCGATGAAGGGCACCAGATCCAACGTTTGAGCCTGGGGACTGGGTATTGGTGGCGGCTAAGAACTATGCTTTCCTAGTTAAGAGTCATAAGCTGGGACCAAAGTTTTTGGGCCCATACTAGATCATCTGAGTCATTAATCAGGTTGCCTTTTTTAAGCTTGCCAATAGGTTCCAGGACCCATTCAGTGATTCACGCTTCCCAGCTACAAGCGTTCAATGGAATAGGACTAGATCAACCAGGACCGCTAAGCCCTAGGAAAGAGGATGTGCTGGAATATGAGGTGGAATGGATATTGGATGTGAGATGGGTGAGGGGCTGGCAGCAACTGCTGGTGAAGTGGAAAAGCTATCCAGTGGAGGAGGTGACGTGGCAGATGAAGAAGGACTGCGAACAATGCAGGAGAAGGTCCAGGAGCTCTGGTCTTTACAGGGGGTGATGTAACAGATTAGGAGGCACCTGATCCATACATTACTTCATATTTGATGGCGTTCAATCTGAACATGGCCCTTAATCCAAAGAGCCTTGAACTTGGGGAAGTTGGAGCTGAGAAAATTTGACATCCTGAACTCAAAATGCATCCATGGAACGACGTCAGGATTAAACATGGCGTGGATGATGATCCAGTGGGATGCGGAATCTTAACAAATGATATGCTGGATGGTGCTCGAAAGAGATTAGCCTAGGAGGAGCTTAATTCATAATTACAAAAGCGCTATTTAGGGGAGGATGTTGTGGCCTCGAAGGGCAGTTGCGTCATCTATGAAAAATGTAAATGTTTTATAAAGAGACATTTGCTTGCTAAATAAATAAAATATTATTTATTAAAATTATTAAGAAAATTGATTAAAATCTTGAGCTCATCCAGTGAGCTTGGTGTGGCGTTGGTGCCATTCTTGGACCTTTCCTGGTCCCAGACCCTGCTGTTGATGTGCAGCGTCGTGGGAACAGTGGTGCAGGAATATGTGGCAATGACGAGGCATGGCAGTCGGGTTTGGGGATGGGCTTCCTCAGGCCTGTCCTTAGTATGGTTAGTAACATGGCTCTTACTGCCCAATTCGTTTGTTGTGTATTAGTGAGAACTTCGCCCGTTACACATGTGATTTATATAAGAAGATGCCCACTGACTATTTTAAAGACCAGCCTCTGAAGATCAGCTGAAAATTGACCAAGGCAGTGGAAAACACAATTATTGTCAAAGGTCAACTATTTAAGAGGATCAAGGATTATCACTAATGTTTCAAAAGCCTTCTAAACAAACTGCAATCATCAATGCAGCTCATAATTCAACTGGAAATGGAGGCCTATAGAAACTTTAGAGAATGTTCATCAGAGTACTATTTTTTTGTTGATTAACTTAGATATCTCATTGAACTTTTTTGTTGTACAATGTTAAAAATATACCATATAAGAAAGCTACCATGTTCTTGTCAATGAATCCTGAGTTTTCTTGGGGTTCTGATCTTAACCAAAAAAAAGTTTCAAGAAATTTCAAAATTAGAACTTTAAAGTATAAAGGGCACAGTTGCCAATTGATCTAGCTAGCTTGAGGCTTTTTAACTTTTAATGTTTAACTAAAATTTTGCTCCTGAATCTTGATTGAGCCTAGCAATTTAATTGCAGTTTAATTGGATTTTGGGATGATTGCCAATAGTTCTAGAGCAATTGTATGTCTGGTGGTAATTAGTACCAAGGATAATTGATTTGGTTTACCAAATATTGGTGCCAAGGATAATCAATTGTTTTACATCGATGAATCCCCCTTGGGTTGGGACCATCTAGTACTAAAAAAAAGATAATCAATTGTTTTAGTACTTTGTATGTGATAGAATTTACTAGAAATTGATGCCTAGGATAATAATAGTTCAAAGAATATAGCTTATTAAATTGTACTGGCATCTCTTTCCGCTCAGCGTAACTTTCTAAGCAAAATTACATAATTTATAGAAAAAATTGAATTTGCAGTTGTAGTTTCACTCTGATGTCCTCAGATTCTCTGCCAGATGCTCCAGCGTGGGGCAGCAGCGAAACTCCCCTGCCATTTTCCATCTGGCAGGAAAATGCGCTAGGACTGGTTCACCCAGTCATTCCAACTTATGGGATGATTCTTTCCACCCAAGGACCTAGACGCCCACCTTGCTAATACCTAAGCTGTACCTCGCTGCCCCCCTGGTGCTCCCCAGAGCAACATGTGCTACGGACTAAGGATCAAGTATGGGAAACTATTCCCATACCACAACCAAGCCAAAATTGAAATGGCACAGGCGGTGATGACACCCGCCAGTTTTATTGATTTCCACCCCTACAGGGGGTATTTTGACCTCAGCTTCACCTGCGAAGCTGGCGCTGCCACTGCATCAACTGTGCCCCTAGTATTCCAGGGCACCCCTCTCCCCACAACTTGGACTCAGATCCCAGCAGACACCACCTTGATGGTTCAGTTTGCTGGCTTTCCCACCCACCTCCCCCTGAAGTGCTCCACCAGGAGCTGATGGACAGTTTGGCAGCCTATGGCTTTAACCCTATCTTACATTTTGTGGTCCCAAATGGGGCCATACGACTTGCTGGGCCTTGGGCATATGCCATTATCAGCCCTGAATTTAATAAAATTGTGGGGTCAATTCCGCTGCGCACCATTATTCCCTCAGCACCCAACCATCCGTTTTGGGCCCGCGTCAAGGGTGGGCGGACAATCTGTCCATCATGTTTTGAGTTAGACCACTTGAAACGCAAGTGCCCCTCCTCAACCACTCCTAGCAGATTGGATGACTCATCTGCTGACCTCCAATCTTCTGCCCACCCTGCACAATTTCTGGTATGGGGCACAATCCTACTACCCTCACCCCCAAAGCCTGTTGCTGCAGCTGCACCTGCAGCCATCAATCAGCCTCCTACTTTCACCCCAATGCCATAATTAATTCCTCTAAGCAAGCATTGGATTGGATCCCAGTTTAATCCCATGCTTCCTCCAATGAATCAACAAAACTCAACTGTATGCTGATTCCCCAATTCAATTCAACCAAAACCCATGGGAATTATTGGCTGAAATTGATTAATCAGGTAAGTTCATTGAAGAACCATCTCTGCAAATTGAGCGGTTTGTTAATGCAGAATGGGACACCGGATACCCCCCTCAACTTTATACCCCACAGCTAAACGCCAAATCATTTTGCAGTGAGCACCAGCTCGCAGTTGAAGCAGCTGCAACACCAGATTGTTGTCCCCTGCGTAAAGCTGTCGCTAAATCAGTAGAAATGCTCACAGGAGGAATTCCACCTCCTGTTATCCCTGCAACCTTAACTCCAAAAAGTAAAATATGGTGAATCATCTATGAAAAAATGCAAACGATGCTACACAGAACGTGGCTACTATAGCACGGAATCAAAATGCAAAAGTAACCTGAACCAACATTGTTACATTCATCAAACTCCAAGATACCCGCATCAAAGCTAAAAAAGTTTCTACCAAATATCTAAGTACCATGTATCTAGCTGGCAATTTCTTAAATAACAATTATCAGTGATATTGAACCCCATGCCGCAGATGCCCCAACACCATTACTGTTGGCTGTGACACGCACTCTACTATGGGAGGAAGAAGCTGCTGCTGAAGAGGCTGCCAAAGATGAGCCCCCCAACCCCCCCCCCCCCTTTCCTTCCACCATGGAGGGTAAGCGGTTTCCGCTGCCCACCTGGTTGGTTGTTTTTTGATTCATTTTATTCAATCCGCTCATTAAGGCATTTTGTTTGAACCAGGTAGTTATGTTAGTTTTAGTTTCAGTAATGTCCATCCCCTGGTCGGCTTGCCTCAAATAAATATAGATTGTACTGACGAATGATGTTGAGGATAAATGTCTTATGTTTTTCAGGAATTAATGCTAAAGATAATTGGTAGGCGGGCATTTGATTGCTACTATTTTACTAAGTATAAACTACCCCAATTTTTTTTCAATTAAAACTTTCATTCACCTATCTTTTTTGGTTTTTAAGTTGAGTTTTATCTTTAACATTTAAAGGGTAAATAAAAGGTTTCGTTGTGTAATTAGTGCCATCACTTCAATACTCAGAGCTACAAGGATTCACCATGCAGACTTGCCCAACTTGGCTAGATGAAAAAGGGTGATTAATGGAGAGTAAACCCAACATTCTAAGATTGATGATAGGGTAGAGACGGGATTTTCAGGGTGGAGTAGGGCTCTAAGCCTGCTGATGTAGTTACTCAAATGATGGTGAAGTTTGTTGGCTATACTGAGTTGGGAAATTTATACCACAAAATTGTAAGGAAAGGTATACAAGGAAGTAAATAGAGCAAGGATCAGAAAAATTCAAACTGTTGGCCTGGTAAACTAGCAGAGGACCAAATGGTGCGGATTACAAAAATTGAAACAATTAGCTTATATATTGATTGACATAATAGGACAATCGACCATGAGTGCAAAAAAATTGATACGTTAATGTGACTATTAATCACTAGACTCATTAGTTAGAGGCTTGCGCTTTACTAAAGTAGATGCTAGAAGTACTGCAAGCTTCATAATAGAGCTGTCATCTATTGACATGATTGTCCTCAAAATATCACCAGATAATGATAGTAACTTCACCCTGCACATCATTCCAAAACTAAATAAGTTAATAGGAACATGAGGAGTACTGATGACGCTTTATCATCCCAAAACAAATGGTTGAAAGATTAAATGCTACTCTAGCTAAGTTTCTTAAAGCCTCTGGTAGCTGTTAGACCTTACAGCTGGGTAACTTACTTAAATTTTTGGTCATGTTGCCTGTGATTTAAGTTATTAATTATCAATGAGAGAACTCCATATGTACTACTTTACAGACGTTAGATTGTTTGAAATAAACTATATTTTTCACACTTGACCCAAATCTAGAGGTTTCATTGCAATATTTAGAATTGCCTGACAAAAGGTTGATAGAGTTACAGTCCTCTTATATGACAATATTAACAAATAGAAGATTAAGGACAAAAAATATAAAGATCAACGATGGCCTAATCTTCCATCCTTTGGTCTTGGTGATAAGGCTAGCTTATTGTGACACCCTTGGATTTGGTCAATGGAATAAGTTGGACAAGTTCTGGGTTGTTCTATTTGAGGGTATCAATAAGTTATCATCAGATGGCTATACTATTAATGACCTTACATTGGACATATTGTGAATAGAGGCATGCTAAGTTTTTTGGATCATGTAGACAACTACCTACATATAACCTTTTATTAATATTTTTTGTACATTATCTTGTAGATGTCAGAATACCAGTTAATTTTAAAGTTGAATTGATACCAATGATATTTTGGCAATGAATGCCAATCCTTACTTATGGATCTGCCATCAATTTTTGGCAAAAAACTGCCATATTTCCATCTTTTTGTCGCCTCTTTTTCTTGGGAAGGTTGTACCAATGACCTCTCTGTTTATCATCAATGATGTACCAAGTCCTAAAACACCGCAAATCCTAGCTTACCTTAACAATAACTACTTTGGAAGAAAATATTTTCCTGAGCCAGGGGATGTGTAGTATTTTAACCAGATTATGGTTTTTAATCAAATCCAGACTTAGTGTTTTAATTAGTCAGTAACAGTTGTCATTAACTTATCTAGTTTTGATGTGTTTAGACTTTTATTTTAAATATAATGTAGCTCCTTTTGATTGTTAAATTGTGCTTAGCTATTTTATTGGCCATCATTTCTTAGGGTATCAGGGCAAATTTCCGATAGCTTTTGAGCAGTATATATATTTTCAGTGGCAGACAGGATCTTTTCCAAATTTTAACAAAATAGGTAGGCAAAAATTCTTAGGTAAGCCCCCACGAGCAGGAAGCATAAAAGTGGTCAGATCCTTATCCCATTGGCCTGCAAAATGATTAGAAATATATTCATAGAAGATGGTAGAGGGGATGCTAACAATTAAAATTATTGTCTGTCTGCCAGAGAGGGCGTACAGAGAGGCGACAACCCTATCAAAATCCGTTTAGTAGTCCATTTTCTATTCCAGATCTAGAGAACCTTCAAATTTTTAATAAAGGTGATCTCATAATTTTTAAATTTGTTTTAATTTATGAGGGTTTTTACTGATCTTATTATAAGATGAAGTTTCCTTGAAAGCCTTCTTTGATTCAAAATTAATTTAGGAAGTAAGGAAATGGGAGAACTAGTTCCCACAAAGTCTTTGGGCAGTGGGATATCTTCAGGATTGCCTTGAGAATATTAGCCTTCAATTTTCTCATATGGACCTGTTCTAGACTATCCAGCAATCACCTCTTACATTATAAGAAACTTTTACTGTATTTATTTTTCGCTATAATCTGTTCCCAAAGTTCAGCGTTTTAGTCCCATCCTTATCGCAAAAAAACTAACATTACATAATTCTTCATGGCAGCTTTAGATTTTCTGAGACGCCATTTTCCTCTGCAATCAATATTCCTTTTTTAGTAAAATTCAGGTTGCCAGCTTCTGATTTTCAGAGCTGCCACTTTCCTTATCTCTTAAGATTCCCTCATTCAGCAAAATTTGATTTGGCAGCCTCTATTTGGTGAACTACCATTTTCTTAACTCTCAACGATCTCTCAATCTGCGGAATTCAAGGTTGTGGCCTTTAATTAGTTCAATTGTCATTTCTGCTAGGCCTTAACTCCTCTGCTTTTAAGCTTAACTAAATTTTCAACATCCAATTTGTCACTATGCCATTTTCAAAAGCCGTTACTTTTATAACATGTATTGTTAGCCTCAAATAACACCATAGGTAAGTTTGGGCTATGTGGCAGTCTGACAGAGCCATGAATGTCACAACCCCCCCCCAAAAGGAGAGCCCCTGTACCCCCATTATTCCTCAACCTTCTGGTGACACTTTGTACAGTTGGTGGCTCTTTGCCACGAGTATACCTCTACTAGATAGATTAAAAGGTTATTTATGTACCATTGCTTTCCGCTGAGATATTGGTGTCTAGGATCTCCTCCATCTTGTACTTTGCCTCTACTGGGTTTTCAGACTGGACTGGCTTCAGCTTCGGTGTTAGGGGGCTATCAAATTTCTTTAAGTGTGATTTATGAAGAACTGGATGCATGCGTGAATCTTCCAGAAATTAGGTTATACACCACTTTATTTACCTGGCAGATGATCATGTACGGTCCTAGGTTGATGGGCCCAAACTTCTGACACTTTCCTGGAAATGATCAATTTTTAGCATTGTTCATCACGTAACCCTCATCTTTGTAGGGTGGAGCCTCATAGTAATGAACATATGCATTCCTCTTCTAGGCCTCTAATTCCTTCTCTAGGTTAGACTTTAGCATCTTCAGATTTCTTTTCATTTTAATCACTAAATCATCTGCTTCAGGGTTTGTTCCCATGCCGTGGCCCTCCATTGCCCATAAATGGTACCCTTGGTTTACGTAGAAGGGGACATGCCTGTCAATGAATGTTACAGGTTTTTATTTGTAAAATAAGTGATTTGCAGCCATTCTATCCGACTTTTTTTCATGTAGTTTAGTAGCATCATAGTTAATGTTTGAGAATAGGATTGACCCTCTCCGTCTAGCCATTGGACTTTGGGTAATATGTGGAGGATCGGCCCAGTTTAATCTTCAGATTTTCTAAAAGGTGGTCCCAGAGCCTAGAGATGAATTGTGGACCCCTGTCCCTGAAAGTCTCTTCCAGAAGTCCATGTCAAGAAATACCTCATTTAGGAATATTCCCGACAACTAACTTGCCCATGACTAAGGATTTACACAGGAATAACTTTGTACTTCATTAGTTGGTCTACCACCACTATGACACATCATAGCCCTTAGAGTTTAAGAGATCAGTAAAAATTTACACTTAGTGAGGTCCAAACTAATTGCGTGATCTGAAGGGGTTTCAGCTTCCCTACGGGTTTGCTTCAGGAGAGTTTAGATTGGGCACAGGTAAGGCGGTATGAAGCATCTACTCTTTCATTTTCTACTAGACCCATTTGGGAGTAATTCCGTTGCATCAGTTTTATTGTCTTTCTGTTGCCAGGATGTACCTCTAGAGAGTGGTCATGGTGCAACTCCATGACCTCAGTTTGGAGCTTGAGTGTTGGGACCCATAGGCAGTCTTGATGCAGGGTGAAGCCTCCCTCTTTCCAGTAATGCCTGTGACCATTGCTAGAATCTAATCCCTTGATTTTCCTCTAACCATGTTTCAAAGTTTGATGCGTTTGTGGGGCATCTGAATCCTCTCTGTTATGTTGGAACATTCTTTATGCATCATAGCAAACCCCTGAGAATAGATCATAATAGCTTGTTGTGAATTTCAAGATCTTACTTCATATGAACATTTTTTGGATCCCAGATAATCAGGTCTGGCAGTATGTTGCTCTCCCTGGGCTTGCGTCCTATTTTGAAATGATACTAAGACAGCTCTAGATAATAGTGGGCTTGTCTTTTGTTAACCATTTTGAGAGATCTTGTGGAACTCTAGAGCCCTGTGGTCAGTCCTGATAGTGAACTGGTCACACATATACAACAGATGATGCTGTTATTCATCTAGGTCAGCGATGATTGCCAAGAGTTCCTTATCATAGATGTGTAGTTTATTTCCACTGGAAGCATCTTTCTGCTGAAGTAGCATACCAGGTGATACAAACCGTCCTACCCATTTTTTTAAAAAGACCAACACCAATGAAAAAGTTAGAGTTTTTCATCTCTAAATTGAATGTCTTCTAAGCATTAGGGTGCATTAAAAACGGCACTGTGAGAAGTGCGTCCTTGATGGCTTGATACTCTATCCCTTCCTCCTCAACCCATCTAAAAAGGACTTTCCAGGTCAACTAGGTAAGAAATGCTGCATCTACAATAGGTCCATGGTAAATCTTTTCAGTAAATTGACCTCCTTAGAAAACTACACACCCCTATCTTACCAGTGGCTGCTGAGCACTCCTTCACCGCTATTAGCTTATATGGGTAGATAGCCATTTCCTTTTAAATAACGCGTTGTCCAGGAAGGATACAGAGCCCTTTTAGAACTCATATTTTAGGGCTTCTATTAAAGGTTGTCCTTATCCAATGCCTCAAGTAACTTCCTAAATTCCTCTGTGTGGGCCACTCAAGAGTCAGAGAATACCAAGATGTTGACCATGTATGCAACACAGAATTACCGAGTCAAGTCATCTAGAATATGGTGGATGGTCTGTTGGAAGCTGGCGCACTCTTAAGTCCAAACGGCATAACCATAAGCGCATATACACCCAGCTGACACTTGAATGCCATGTATTGCTGATGTTTGGGTATGACTGGTACTTTGTTTAAGCTGTCCATCAGATCCAGCTTTGAGAACACATGGATTTCCACAGTCATCTGGGAGATGCTCGCCATAAGTGGGATGGGGTATGGGTCCATTTTGTTTATGGCGTTCAGTTGGTGGTAATCTATACATAGAAGGAATACGCCATTGGCTTTGGGAACCAGGAGAATATTGATGCTCCACTCTGATTTTAAGGCACAACTATCCCTCGTTCCATCATGTCTTTCACATACTTGTCTAGGGCTTCCTTCACCATGGGGTTCAGAGGGTACACTAGGTTTCTTTTAGGAATCTCAATTTCACCTTTAAACTTAAATTAGAACGCAAGAGGCCATGTAGAGCACATTTGGCAGCGTTGTTCTTCTGGAATTAGTGTTTATAGTATCTAAATCTTGCGGCACACTTTCTGTCTCCATCACTGGGTGAAAGGCTCACGAGTATCCTGCTCTGCCCATAGTAAAGGATTCTAATGTCACCAGCTCCATGTCCTTTTGGTGGGGCTTTACACAACCTAACTTTAAGTAAAAGTGTGGGAAGTACTTGTCTCATCACCTCAAGCCCAAAATGGTGAGGTTGGCAAGTTATGATGCCTCTGGAATTCTCCCAGAAGTGGTTGGTCCCTGCTGTAGCTTAGTCATCATCTCAATCTCCTAGCATTCCACCAACTTGGTGGTGTCTGCAAGAGTTAAATTCCACTTTCACGCATTGATAGTTGCAGTTTTGTAATCAATCCCCAATCCAAGTAGTCATCTTTGTCCTCCAATTTAACTAGCACCCACAGCTTCTTGATCGTGACTCTTTTCCATTTTTTCTTAACTTTAAAGAGAATGGTACAAACAGATAAAAAGAATTGTTTTATTTATTAAGATAAGGGATGTGAGTGGGGGTCAGGCAGAGATTGTATTCAGGAGCATCTGAGCTGCTGGAGGTTGCCTGTACGTGAGCTTCAAAGTATAAAGCAGACTCGCTGGTTGCTTCCTTCTCCTGTTGTCCCATATGGGTGGTGACAGGCTCCAACTCCACACATCATTCATGTAATCTTCCATGTTTCCTGGGAGCATGGGGTTGGCTTGGGCTAAGGCTGATTGGCTTTCCACCTTGGAGGCGATAATAATTTCTCCTTAAGGTCACCCCTAGGCAGGGGGCAGTCATAGCAGTGAGAATGTTAGGAAGTAGGTCATTCAGAACATCATTGCAAGCTGGAAAGGTTTTTCTTTTGCAGCTTTGGTAGAGGCTGGAACAGCTGATAATATTCCATGACTGCCATTCTTACTAGGTTGAGGGCCAAGAGCACTGACCAGGCAGCAGCTTGAAAATTGTTTGGGGTGGCAGCTTTTTTTACCAGTTGAAGGCATTCTTTCAAAAGTTTTAAAAGATCTTGTTGTGTTTACAGAAGGTTGGTGAGCCATACTGACAGGTTATTTTGATGGTCATCTAACACCTGGGTGACTTTGAAATGCCACTATGGTCTCTCTAGAGGCCACGGTGAGAAGGGATTGCAACTTGACATGAGAGAATGCTCCATAAATCACACTTGACTCCTCCAGGGTCAATGCTTATATAGACTCAGATGTGAAATCAGAGCGTTGGACGTGATCAGCAGTGTTCTCTCAGTATGGGAAGAGATAGTGGCTTCCCTCAACAATAGCAGGATGGAGAAGATGACAATCAGAAGAGTGATAGTGAGCTTTTACTAGAAAGGTAGTGCTCTCTCATAGGGTTTCTCCATCCCATACCATAAAAGAGAGATGTGGTAAAATATCTTCCTTTAATGTGATAGACATGATCTTTGCTAAACTGCTACAAAAAAGTTAAAGCAGTAAGTCCTAGTTAAGAGATCACAAGCAGGAGAGTGTAGCGGCGATCATACTCTTATTCTGTTGGCTTGTAGAATAGTTGATAGTATCTTTGAAAGATGGTAAGAAGGATGAAATTCTTTACATGATTGTCTGTCCACCGGAGAGGGAATACAGAGTTTTGACAGCATTATAAAAATCTGTGTAGTAGTTTATTTTTTTCTGTCTCAGAACCACTAAATCTTTATAATATCAATAAAAATGACCCTGATATTCTATAAGGTTATTTTGATTTAGAGTTTTATTTGTTTTATTAAAAAATGCCTTAAGCGCTTTCATTGGTTCACATTTATACTAGGAAACGGTAGAAATGGAGGAACTTAAACCCACAGAGTCCACGGGCGGTGAGCTATCCACTGATTTTTCTCAAGAATCTTGGCCTCTAATGTTTTCATTTAGACCTTTCTAGACTATCCAATGAGTACTTCTGATGTTACAAAAACTTTTTTGTATTTTTTTGCTTTTATTTGTTCTTGAAGCTTGGTGTTTTAGCCCCATCTTTATTGTAAATTTTTAAATTAATAAATTCTTCAATGCAACTTTTATTTCCTGAGCTGCTATTTTCCTTTGCTCTCAATATTCCATCTTTTAATATAATTCAGTTTAAAGTCTTATGATTTGCTGATATGTCATATTCCTTGACTCTTGACATTCTCTCATTCAGCAGAATTCAGATTGGCAGCCTCTGATTCACTAAGCTACCATTTGCCTGGCTCTCAACATCCTCTCATTCAGCGGAATTCAGGTTAACTTCTGATCTGTCTGATCGCCAATCTGTTGGGTCTTGGCTCCTCCGCTCTTGAGTTTACTTAAACTTTTGGCATCTGTTTTGTTAGAATGCCATTTTTGAGGGTCATCTAACTTATAACCTGCAATGTTAGCCCTAGATCTCCGCCATAGGTAAGATCAGGGCTATGTGGCAGTCTAACAGAGCCTTGACTAACACATTTTTCCATCAGTTGGGATATGATACCAATTAGAGTACATTTAATTACCAGTCATAAATTAGATACTAGTTCCCTTTTAATAAAGCACCTTGTTCTTGGTTACTAGTTTTTATAGGTTAAATTAGTTTATTGTAGGCAATGGTTACTTAAGTACTTTTGAAACCAAAAAGGTCGCATTTTTGCCTGAACCATTAACGGCCCAGATCACGATTGCTATCATCAAATTTTAACTCTTTTTATAAAGCATGAAAACCCATGCAAAAAAATGCAGTCGCCACTTTTTACACCAGGTGCCATAGAAAAGTTCCCTCCAGATTGCAGCGGAATTTCATATAATTCTAAAATTTGGCTATTAAATTTAAGGCGCTCAAGCATCTTTATTGATATCTTTGGGATGATGCCACTATTTTACACAAAATATTTAAATAGTTGAGACTTAGACCATATTTGGGAGGGTGATTTAATGTCCTTCTACTTTAGGGGCCGTAGGAGCACAGTTAACACATCATTAAAAAATTATGAGATGAAAGGTTTAGGGTGAAGCCTTTTCTATTTTTTGAACAAGTCAGCGGGTTGACGCAATTATTTGACCATAGTGGCATAAACTTTTTTGAACATGCCAATGACTCCAAAAGAGTGTCATTAGGTCCTAAATTGAGATGTCTTATGTGTCAAATTGACTCAGGTTGGTATTTATGATATGCTCTCCTGAGGCTGCAGAGGCATAGCTAACACATTATTCAGAATCACTTTAACAAAGTGCACTGCTGAAGCACCCTGAATCTTTTTCACCACACTGTCAAAATGGTGTTCATTAACATTTTAATAATAAAATGGGATTAATATATTGCTGTTGTAGTGTATTATCCCTTTTCTAATTCCTCAAAGATCTTTCCATAACTTATTTCTCTTTTGCTAGCACAAAGAAATCATGAAGATATTTTTTGTTGCGTAGCTAGTCTGAATTTGCCCTTTTAGTAACCATGGTAATTAGTATTAAGAGTGTCAAAAGTGATGGAAAGAGGCAGCGGTAATTTACCATTTGGATTATGGTGTTATCACTATTCAAGATGGGTACCTAACACAATATAAATCTTCATAAGGTTTCAAGAATGACAGAAATAAATCTTAGCATCATAATGACTCAAAACCTTAGTTCTCTACAACTTTATCCTGTAGTAAAAGTAGATGGCGAAATTATCAATTTTTCCCTCTTTAAATGATATTGTATGAAAAAATTCTTTTATAATATTAAGTTCTGCCCTTAAACTCAATAAAAAAGTCTTTGATATTAGCGTAAGACATGTCTGTTTCATAAATCTTTAGGAGTACGACAACTTGGTTATTTGAGTCCAATAAATTCATCAACATGAAACTTTGGACTTGTCATTCGCGTTATCCTTAGTAATATAGACAACTGCTGAAGGTGTGGATGTTCCCCATCTCTTAAATTTTTCTCAGAGTATTGGTTTACTTAACAATAACTATTAGGCTCACGGGTAAGTATAGGGGTAATGAACTTGCCAAGCAATTTTTATTGAAAGCTTGGAGGTTATAAACAACAGAAGCAGAGGGCACCAAGGTAGCATATGTTGAATTTTTTTGGAGCAGTGTTAGTAGTCTAGGATGGGGTTTTAAGTATATTGGGATGGTCAGAACGTTCTGAAGTGGATCTTAATGTAAAAAACTGTAACAAGTTTTGTGCACTAATCTTACCTCATCACCTATGATACAGACTCAGCTGGATAGGTAGCCAAAATATGGAAAGTATTAGTCAAGGGATGATATCTGTAAAGACCTTATTACATTTGCAAGATTCAGCTTTTATTTTCTTAAGGCTTAATTTAGAAGGTATTAAATAGGCAGCGCTCTGCCACAAAACGTTGTTCATCCTTCTTAAGTTTCTGGTTAGATCAAGATGTGAGAAGATATATTTTTATCTCATGATCTTGAGATTGAACTAATACATGAAGAGATTTACTCTTGCAGGAGAGATCAGTGATGGAGTATACTATCATCTTATTGTGACCATGGCCATCAAGGCAACATTAATCATATGTTTTATAATTTAGCTGCCAAATATTTTGGGCACATGTTTACTGGGCCTCAGGTTCAGCTGCTTGAGCATACATGTTTACATGGTACATAAGTAGAATTTAGGTGTACAAAACGCATAAAATGCCTCCTGTAGTGAGCGCCAAATGTTGTACTGGCACTTAAACATCAAATCTCAACTGCACAAATCAGCTTAATGATTAACAGCAAGTTATTTATATGATTACAAAAACATGTAAAAATAGAAAGTGATTCCAATGTGGTTCTATTAAGGCTTTATTAAAATTTGAACAAACATATGGTAGTATCTTATACTGGCAGCGGCACAGGGCTCTAAGTTGGTGGTAAATTTAGTTGTGCTAGGCTTTATCAGTAAAAAACTAAAAAAGATCTCCTCAAATATACCTGATTATATTATGAAAATACTAAAATCTTTGGTCCCTATTGGTTCTATATACTTGGTAACTATAATTAATTTAGGAATATTGGGAATTTGCATATATGGTTATGGAATGATAGTTAAACTAAGGCCAGGAGAGGAGACACCAGGGATAGCTAATGATAATAATCATTATGCCAAATTGCAACAATTTTATGTCAATGCTAGGACAAGGGCAATTATAATAAACTTAATTGTAATGACGCATTTTCAGTGGTAGTGCGGCCAGGGAGTATAAATAACAAGGAGATAGGAAAAAAGAACTTTGTAACTCTCTTTAACCGCTCAAAGTCACTTTTGAGCGATTTTAAATTTAAGTTTATTTATCCACAGCCATCTGCCCAAACCTATTCTTTGATGTCCTTGGCTCTGCCGCCTGCCACCCCAGTGTGGGGCAGCAGTGCACCCCCACCTAGCGTTTTCCGCCCTGCAGGAAAGCAAGTTTGGACAGGTTCAAACAGCCCGCCCACTGCTTCCAACCATTTTGTCCCCCCACGAGACCTAGCGCTCCACCTGGCGCGCGTCCACCCTTCTCGCCCCCATCCTCTCGCCCTCCCTCGCTCTGCTATTAGCTATTGCCTCAGAGTGGACTATGGGCGTTTGTTCCCATATGCCAATAAGGCAATTATTGACCTAGCCACTACAGCCTTTGTGCCAGCTGGCTTTATAGACTTCCGCCCTTTTAAGGGCTACTTTGACGTTGGGTTCCAATATGAGGAGGATGCTGAAGCGGCAGCACAAACTCCTCTAACTTATAAAAAAAAACCCATTCCTACAACCCATACTCGCCTCCTTTCAGACACCACGCTAGTGGTATCCTTTGCAAATCTCCCATCCCACCTTCCACCCCAGGTTTTGTATGACCAGTTGGTCGCGGGGCTCATGGCTTATGGCACTCAGCCCAACCTCATCTTTTCCATTCCATCTGGTGCAGAACGCCTTGCTGCTCCTCATGCAACAGCCACCATCATACCACACCACCCTACCATAGCCCAACAAATCCCACCCCGCGCTAGTGTGGCTGCAGCGCCTGATCATATCTTTTGGGCTTGGGTCAATAATGGTAGGCAGATTTGTTCCCTCTGCTTTGGCCTTGACCATGCAAAAAGAGCGTGCCCTAAGGCCAAATCCGCTGATGCAGCTTCTGAGCCCCCTCTGGAGGTTCAGTATGGGGCGCTTTGCTGCCCCCTCCCACCCTCCAATCTCGTTCAGTGGGCCCACATGGAAAATCAGCCCCACCCAAAACCTCCATCCTCACTCTCCCACCTAAATCTACGCCAGCCAATCAGAGCAATGCTTGGACCAACATTCGCACCCAAGCAGCTGCCCATTCGCTAATCCTACCCACTCAAATTTAAACGCCATGATTCCAGTGAACCAAAATCCATGAGATCTATTGGCTGAAACTGACGAATCAGGTAATATCCTCATTAGTAAGCATACAGGTCAACCTCTCTGCCATGGAAATTATGGTCGGGCAGAATTTTTCCTTCCTGACTTCGATGAAACCCCTACCCCTCGCCATTTTGCTCCTCTACCCAATACAGCCCCCTTCCAAAGTGACCACCAGCTCGCCTTAGCTGTGGTGGCCTCTCCTCATTGCCCAAAACTACGCACCACGGTGGCCCAGTCAGTGGCTCAGCTCCAGCATGGCCTGCCCACCATCTTCTTCCCCCCCCAACTTCCCTGAATCTCCCTGCAGTGACATCTCAAAACTATTTGATGATGCTGAAATCGATGTTATGAATGTCGCAACGCTTGCTTCATTCAACCCCTCAGCCAAAATCACCCGCCACAGTATCTCCCTTTTCACCCAACTTCCTGAAGCCCACAAAGAAGCTGAAGTTCTCCTCGCAGCTTTTGTTGAAACACTTTCCCATCATTATCTTGATGCAGAAGTGGAAAACTCCTACTACGCTGACCTCAGCCCCCACTATGCAGATGCCCCAATGCCCTGGCTCTCTGCTCTGATCTGGTACTGTAACCAACACCCCTTGATCGAGGTGGGTCTTTCTGAAAACCAACCCCCCAACCCCTCCTCACCCTCTGCCATGGTGGGTTAAGCAGTTTCTGCTTCCCACCTGGTTAGTAGTTTGTTTTTCCGTTTTGAGTGTTGTGATCAGTACTGTCCATCCCCTGGTCGGCGTACCTCAAATAAATTGGAAAAAAGAACTTCATCAAAAAGGCACTAAAAATATAAAAGAAATGAAAAATTTTATTCTTTAATAAAACATTTTTTGAAGTCAGTACCATATTTATCTGACTTATAATAGCCATTTATTATATATACTCAGCACTATATAAGCTAAGTTGCTTATAGGTTACACTTGGACCCAATCCAATATAAGCTTTAATTTTGTATTTGTGATAAAAATTCTATAAGTCAAGTTGAAATATGGCGCTGACTTCAAAAAGTGTTTTATTGAGGATTTATAATTTCTCAAGATATTATATTTTTAGCACCTTTTTTAATTGAAGTTTTTTCTAAAAAAAAACGAAAGGAAATTTTTCCTCAAAAAATTATATATCTTTCAAAGATGCACTTTTTTCTCATTTTCTAAAACAATATCTCTATTTAATTTTTTGAAACCTCACTATTTCTATATAAAAATTATTAGTTGATTTGATGGGCCTCTCTCATACTAAAGGTATCAATGACCAAAAAAATACTTAATTTCTATCTCTTAATTGATTTGATTAATTTAATGACATACAAACCTACTACTGTCCATCTACAATAACTTAATTCAGATTCATTTATTTTATTGATTTATTGGATCATTTATAGACTAAACTTACTTATAACTATTTATGATACTTTATTTTATCTTTATTAAAAAGTTAATTTAATTGACTTATTAATTTTAAACAAACTAATGGCCATCTAAAATGCTCTTTTTAATCTATTTAAAATTAACCAAGGTGGGTTGACCTTGGGACAAATATATCACCCCAAACCTATTATTTTGTGCTGGTTTTCAAACGTGTTTCAATCAAAATCTGACCTGGAGTGGAGAAGGAACTACCCACCTATGCTATCCACTCCTCTCCATTTAATTATATATTTTAGTTGATTTAATTTATTTGATTAATACTAAACTTACTAATGACCATCTATAATACTTCATTTAATCCATCTATTGTGTTAATTTAATTGGTTTTCAAATAATAAACTTACTAAGTGCCATATGCAATGCTTTTGTTGGACATTTACATGCTTGCTATGGGGTAAAGAGTAGTTCAGTGGCAGATACAGCTAGTAATAGCCAAAAAATCCCTAATTGACTATCAATGGAATTCTTCTAGGTGAAGAATTTTTCTACTCTAACCTTCCACAAAATACCCTAATCTAGTTGGCGTTGGCGCTCTGCAACTCTGGCAGGATAAGTCAACCCCTCTAGAAATTTGCCCTAGCACCAGCTCAAATTTGATGCAAATCACTAAGAAACCCAACCCTTTACAGATGGCTGATTGATACATTTTATATTAGAATGCTGCCACGTGATTATGTCATTCCAGGAGTCAATTTTCTATCTAAAATATAAGCTCTAACAAAATGATACAGTTTTCTAGAGAGGCGATTGGCTAAAGCGTCTTTTAGCCAAATTGGGAAGCCCTCTCACCTATCTTAAATTGCTCCGCTTTTCTCATTTTTAGCCCCAACTTACCTTAAATACAAGGAGCTACCATTAGAATAAGGGATCGCTCCTTACCCCCAAATTGCCCAATAGAATCATATTCATTCTATGTAATTTTCTTTTCTTCTATTTTAATACATATTAAATTTGTGCTCAATTCCTCCACTAATCCTTGGTAGCAATTATGAGTTTTTACACTCCCTAATATGCTATATATTGTTGAAATCCTTTGAATTAGCAATGGCGAGCATACATTTGCCAGGATTCCAACATGTTGTGCTCACTACAAGGGCCCTTACATTACAAAAAGCTTACCAAAAATGGAGGATGTTGGGGGAAGTGATCCTCTTATCCTCCCCACTGCATCTGAACTCATGATAGCTTCTCTAGAACAACAATTATTTAACATATTATCTTGACTAAGCACTTGAACGGTGCTCTATTTGAGGCATTGATGGGCCCAGTCCTGTTCTCTTAAAAGTCCATTAATAGACAAATTTACTCTAGGTGAGGGTAACATTGCCTCATTTCTCTTCGTGTATGAAGCTGCTATGGAAGGGATGACTGATAACCATAATAAAGCACATCCTTCCCTGCCTAAGCCGCTCAGCCCAAGAGGTGATTTCCTTTACATGGACACCCTTTGTACTTGGGCAGAGATAAAGGAAGCGCTCATTAGAGGATTTGGATCTTCACAGAGCTTATTAAGGAAACAACAGGAGTTTATGTGCCTATATCTGCTAGAGGAATAATCAGTTGCCGCATTTGTTAACCAGTTTTACAGTGCAGCCCATCCTATCCTGATCGCTAAAATGCTACCTCTGGATGACGCTGTTGCTGCCATTCTGGTTGAATTATCCTCTTACCCCTCATTAGCCAGAATCCTTATCTCAATGAAACGCTCCCTTAGGAGTGTCCATGGTATAAAAGAGGCGCTATTAGATATTGCTTACCTCCATGAAGCTAAGACTACCCAGGGAGTTTTTCAGATCCTTAAAGGATTACCTGTCATGGAATGCTCCCCTGTCATTTGGAAGACGGGGTCCACGCTGAATCTTTTGACCCCACTTGTGCTAACTACACTTCCAAAGCCAGTTCCTGTATGGCACCCCAAACTAAACTGACCTTCCCTTAGAGGTTGGACTGAGGGCACCAAGGATAAAAGGTCGGAATCTCTACCCTCAGCTGCACCCCAAGTTGGCCCTATAGAATCAACTGAGCACTTGCCGCACCCCACGCTCTCTCCTAATGGGTTCATCAATGCGGCTCCACCCTCATTTTCTTCAAAGCCAAAATTCCATAACTTCCTCAGAACCCCTCTGATAGTGCGGCTAGTGAAATTTTCTTCTTGGGTGCCATCAAAAGTTGGTGCAGCTACTATACTCCCTCTAAAAGCCAAAAGGGTAGATGAGCGCCAAAAGGCCCACCCCTGTGAGGAGGATAAGCCTGATTCTTGCCCCCTTCTACTGACTCTTTGATGTGTATTGATAACCCTCAGACAACAAATCTATAGGGTAGTGATAAAGACGTCAGATTTACTTCCTAGGAGCCCAATGGAAGTGCGATACCAGATAGGTTGATACCTGAAAGATTAGATATGGCCATATTACCCCAATGGGCCTATCTCCAACAAGTGTTGATTTATAAAGAGGTGATTGAGACCGCCAGTGATGCTGATCAGCTTATTGCTACACTGATCTAATTAATCCAGCATGTTATCATCTACAATCTATTAAAGATAGATACCCTGATACCGCTCAGCAACTAGCATCCTCTTTCCGTCTGTAGGAGGTTCTAGATCTCCCCTAACTTTGGTAGCACTATAACTAAGATAGAGGTTGTCATTAACAAGATGTGAGTCCTAAACACCTTTGATACGGGAGCCTCAGTCAATATGACTATTTCAAAATCTCACCATAATGAAAGTTATCACCTGATTTGGAATATCACAAGAGTTTGGAAAAACGGGCCTCAACAAAATGCGAGCTATTAAATCCTACTCCACTCTACCCATACAATTTGGGAAGCTTCATTTGTCCGCTACCGCTGTAGCCCTGGGCAATAACACATATGATTTTCTCCTTGGCACTCAAAATGATTAAGTATGTGTAAATTATTATGAAACAGGGATTTTTCACCCTCCTCATTTATAAATTTCCATTAGTCTTTACAAATGACTAAACAAAGAAGAAAGAATATATTTGCTTTGTGGTGTACCCGTCCTCTGCCCTCTCTCTACTTTATACCACATTTGGCAGAAACACAAAAAGCTTCCTGACTCCGTGGATGCTTCAGAGGATCTTCCTTTGTATGCATAGGAGGAGGTATCAGTTAATGCTGGTAGCCAAAATGTGATAAGCAATAAGATTACCTTGCAAATCCCCCACAACTGACTACTATACTTAACTAGCATTGATGGAACAAGTCATCTAAACCTTGGGTGTTGCCGTGTATCTTAGACCCTGCCTACAGCGACCCATCAATCTCCTGCTGTGGAATCTTACTAATAAGGACAGAGTCATAAAGAAATATTAGGATATTGGAAAAGCCCTTCTTATTCCAATTGTGAACATCCAACAAGTTCACTGTATTGGGTCTATGTCATATATGGGCTTACCTGCTGACCAATCATATTTTTAATCTGCCTACTGTTCATACTTATTATGAACTAAATGCCACTGAGCTTGAAAAAGTCCACACTCTACAAGAGTCTATAGCAACATTTTCTCTAAATCTGATACTGACTATGGGAACATGAAGGGTTAGAGTCATACCATTGACGTTGGGGATGCTCATTCCATCCAATCTAAACCCTATTGCAAATCAAAAGTTGAGGAGATAAAGATGTGGACCGAGCTTAAACAGTTGCTGGACGCTGGGTTGTTGGTGCCTTCCCAAAGCCTTTCATCGCTCCTCTTCTGATTATAAAGAAGAAAAATGGAGGCCATTGGGTAGTTATGGAATATCAAAAACAGAACAACCTCACCTTGAAGGATAGTTATCCTATCCCTTGTATTGATGGCGCTTTGTCCCAAACCTCTGGATCCAAGTTCTTTTCTGCTATGGATTTGGCTAGTGGGTTTTGGTAAATGGACCTTTCTCCCCATGGCAAGGAGAAATATGCTCTTATCTGCAGAGAATGCATGTTTCAACCCACCCAGCTACATCAGGGTTTGTGCAATGTGCCTGCAACAAACCATCGGGTAATTGAATCAAATTTTACAGAATCTTAAACTGAGTTTTTTGATCTTCTGTCTTGATAATATCACAGTAATCTCTAAGACCTTTCTATGAGCACATGACACACCTAAAGGAAGAGTTCAACTCTTGTGGGCCTCTAACATTGTACTGAAGCTCTCCAAATGTACTTTCTTCCATAATGAAGCTGTATTTCCTTGGGGCACGCTATCTCTCAGGATGGAATTCAACCTCTTCAAAAATAAGGTTGAAGATATTTAAGATGCTTGTATCCTAAGCCCTTTATGTTATCTAAGTGTTCTTACGCATGATGGGATATTACTATAATTAATTCTTAAATTCGCCCAGATCAGTGAGCCCCTTGTATACCTCATGGCTAAAAATACTACTTTCCATTGGGGAGCAGAACAAATGGCCGCATTTAAAATGCTAAAAAAGTTGTGCGGCAAAGGCCAATCCTACGCCACCCCAACTATTGTAAACACTTCATGCTGTTTAATGATTCGTCTAACTATGCTGTCGAGGCTATCATGACTCAATTCGATGAGCGTAAGGTTGATAATCACGTTTTGTACTTCAGTAAGATGCTTTACAAAGCGTAACGCAACTACAGTGTCACTGAGAAGGAGCACCTTGCCCTCTTGCTTGCTGTCAAATATTACAGCCCTTTCTTATATATAGAACCTCATTTAAATTGATTTTTGACCACGCTTCTTTGAAGTGATTACAGAATATGAAAGATCTCATTGGGCGGTTTAGACGTTGGGCTTTGAAGCTCCAGCACTATGAATAACCCTTGAGCACATTGATAGGACGCACCACATGAATGTTGATGGGTTGATTTGGCTGCCAGTCCTTCACTTAGAAAATAGTGAAGCTGAGAGGCTACATGATCTTCTAATGACCCCTGACGCTTTAGCTGATGAGGATGAACCCAATCATAAATTGCTCTCTTGACACTCCTGTAACGCCAAGGTGGAGAGCGGAAAGCTATATAAAAACTAGGTGCTAACTGGTCGCCCTATTTCTGACCTTCAGAGCGAGTACCCATAATTATGAAGTCTCATTCCATCCTATACCATAGCGGTGTGCAAAAACCTATGATTGGATTAAAGATGATGCTACTTGGAGCAGTCATGAAGACCATCATCAAAGTCTTAAAAGCCTATATGACATGCAAAAAGAAATCCAGCTTTAAGACCAGGTATCAATACCAACCTACTACTCCTCAAAAGCCCTTCCACATGATAAGCATAGATGTGGTTGACCCTCTCCCCAAACTTTGGGTGAAAATTGATATATATTGGTAGGTATTGATCACTTTACCAATTGGTTTGAAGCTGTGGCTCTTCCAGCTCAGGCGTATAAGGCCACTGCAACGTTCCTCTACCAGTGTATCTTTACTCGCCATAGTTGCCCCAGGTTCTTCTCTGTGACAATGGGGAAAACTTCACCTCCAGAGTGGTCAAGATCCAAGCCAACTCTTTGGGGCCCAGCTTATCTTCTCGTCCCCTTACAAACCTTCCACCAATGGTACTGTAAAAAGAGCTAATGAAATCTTGGTCTCTATCTTGCAAAAGATGGCTACTTCAGACCATCTTTACTGGGATCTATATCTTCCAAGTGCCCTCATAGCCTACCGTATCACTTACCACCAGATCCTTAAGATGTCACATTTCTATGTGTTGTATGGTTGAAACCCAGGGTGCCTGCTTTATTATCCAAATATGTTTTCTCTGCGAGGAATGATCCTGACCAAGCCATGAAGAAGTTGTCACAGCACATCATCCAGTTGCATTCTGAGGCCATGAATAATTTAAAAAACAGTTATTAAGGATGGTCAAGCTGATAATGAGCTCTGGCCACCTCTCCCTTCTTTCCAAGTGTTAGACTTGTTACTCTACTATTACAACTGTATCATTCCTAGAATGGAAAGGCTTGGGTCCATTGATAAGGGCTCTTCGCCACACCTTAAGAAAGGGGATGAGTACTTTATCAATCCCTTGCTTCTGAAGTTACCATCAACTGAGTTCAGGGATGGTTCTTGCGCCTTATTTCCCCTGGACTCTAAAGGGGTTATCTGGACATTTACATGTTTGAGATAGTGTTAAGGTAGTTTGATGGCAAATACACTTGTAATAGCCAAAAAACCTTAATTGACTCTTGGTGGAATCCTTCTGATTGGAGGAATCCTTCTACTCCTAACCTTCCACCAAAAACCCTAATCTAGTTGGCATTGGCGCTCTGAAACTCTGGCGGGGTAAGCCAACCCTTCTTGAACTTCGCCCTATCACCAGATCAAAATTTGATGCAAATTATATTAAATTCAACCCTTTCCAGATGGATGATTGGTGCAACTATATTAAAATGCTGCCACAAGGTTATTTCATTGCAGGAGTCAATCTCCTATCTAAAATCTAAAGTCTACAATATGATACGGCTTTCTAGAGAGGCGAATGGCTAAATTGTCATTTAGCCAAATTGGGAAGCCCCTCGCCTATCTTAAATTGCTCCATCCTTCTCATTTTTAGCCCCAACTTACCTTAAATACAAGGAGTTGCCATTAGATTAGGGGATCGCTCCTTACCCCCAAATTGCCCAATAAAATTATTATCATTCTATGTAATTTTTTTCTTCTATTTTTATATATGCTAAATTTGTGCATAATTCCTCCCCTAATCTTTGGTAGCAATTATGAGTTTTTACACTCCCTAATCTGCTATATATTGTTGAAATCCTGTGTAGTAGCTCTGGTGAGCATTCAATTAGCCATGTTTCAAGAACTTTATGTAATCTATATTATTTTTTTGATCTAATTGGTTCAAATTTTTAATACTGAACTTACTAATTGCCATCTACAGTAATATAGGCTTTTCATGTATGACATCTTTTTATACCTCAGATTTTTGAACTTAACCTCAGCCATAAGAAATATTCATGTCAAATAAAACTATTCTTGTTGAATTGAGAATCTCCTCTTTTTTTCAAAGTCAGTTAAAAATTGATGGATCATATACAATTATTATAGCTTTTTTATCATGAGATTACTTATCTTTAGGTTATTTATCCCACCCTATAATAAATCCATCTTGCCCTGAAAGTCTTCATACAATATTTAGTCGTTGCTAATCATTTTTAGAGGTAAAGTTATTAAAAATAGCTTTATTCAGGTTATTAAACAGATGAGGGTTTCATGTATTATATTTTTATAATGGATAAATTTATAATTTTGGTAGGATCTGGGAATTTAAGATGATTGGGGTAGATTGTTAGCTCAATCGATGGATATTCTGGTGGATCATGGAATCCCAAGGGGTTTTAAGTGTAGCTTGCAAACCTAATTTAAGTTGATCTGATAGTTTGACAGCTCCACAATAACATCTAGAATTAAAGGCTTAGTGTGGGGGTTTAAAATTTTTTTAGGTTGTTTATCTATAGTAGATTCCAAGTCCTGAGAAAATTGATTGTGGTTTTGATTTTCCAAACCCTTTATGGTAACCAGATTAATTAAATCATTAGTCAGGTTTGTTAATAAAGACAAGGTCATTTCTCTTATAGATGATTGGCCAGTTGGAATTGCATAAATTTTGATGAATAAAAGCTGAATTAAAGTATTTCTTTGCCAATACCAGAATTAAGTTTATCCTGAAATGAACATGTCTCACAATTAATATCCATCGCTTCCATTCCATTTTATTATACATAAAGAATTAGTGGTTAGATATTGTACACATCCTTACGAAATTAGAATGGTACTTAAATTAAAGCATCCTCTTTTTTGGGAAAAATCATCTTATTGGTCCAGTAGTTTCAGAGTTATGCATGAACAAAAATAGAAAAAGCATACATAAAGGGCAAATTGAGATCTTCCTCCTTTTTTAAGTTGGCTAAAAAATTTGAAAAAAGAATCTTTTTTAAAAATTGCGCTAAAAATGAAATACTTGAGAAATTATGAATACTCAATAAATTCTTTTTGAAGTCAGCTCATCTTCCAACCTGTGTTATTTAATTCTTCTCACAAATACAAATTAAAGCTTATATTAAATTGGACTCTTGTGTAAAATATAAGCAACTTATAATATACAGTGCAGAGTATATATTAGAAATACTTGATACAAATCAGTTTAAAACATGCAACGACTTAAAAATAAGTTTATTGAGTATTCATAATTTCTAATTTATTTCCTATTTTATAGCGCCTGTTTTAGAGATGTTTTTCCCTAAAAAAATAATTTCAAAGCCAGATCTTTTTTCTCAAAAATTCTCTAAGCTAGTTCCTTTTTATTAAAAGAGATAGTGCATTTTTAAATTTTCTTCTTTTTTCTGATCATATAAAAAACTCACTATCTATATACTTTTTTCAGACTAACTATTTCTATATAAAGAATTATCATTGTATATTAATATATATATATATCATCTCATAAACAAAATTTTTAAAATTACACAAACATGCCACAAATAAATATGACTATTAAGAACCATTTTATGATGTTTTCTTTTTCTTTATCAAATACATCTATATATATGTCATATTTAAAATAATTCAATGATATAAACTATGATGTTGATTGTTATGTAGTTGACAAAAACTAAATGTCAAATATTTGATAGGGCATAATAATGTTAACATGCTTACTTTATTATAAATCATATTTAAGATATAAGTGATTATGGATCAGGAATATCCTATGCATATGTGAAGCTTGGGATCTGCAGCCTAACAATTCCCACTTAGTATTATCTGACTATGATGACATGGGCCCAGGGGCATTGTTGTCAAGTCAGACTTAATAATAGTTTGTTTTAATGACATGGGCTCATGAGCTCTGTTGGTCTATGTCAAAATTAGCTTTTTAATGTTGATTGAGTTTTTGACCTAATTAATAACTAATTAGTGGTATATATCGCCTCAGTATGTGCTACTGATTGCTTGAGAGGAGCATTGGTTCAGCTATTTTCATATGCATCAGATATGCTGCCTTGAGATATTTGTAAGTTTGACAATGACCTTAGGCTGTTTGAGATGCCCCTGAGTCAAAAGGATTGTACACCATTAGAAAAACTTATTATATGTTCCTCTGGCTAAGTGTCATTGAAAAATGAGGTGTCATGGGTAAGATGTGGTTAACATTGAGCCCTATAAATTTTATCCAAGTTGATACTTTTAAAGTACAATCGCTTATTACCAAAAGTTCATAGTTTAATATACAATATTTTTGTATTTAATACCTTTACGTTGTACTAAGTTGAGAGTTTACTTGGGATCAGAAGGATCAGGGCTGCGAGCCATTGTCCAAGTAATGACACTAGAGTATATCTTTAAAGTGTTATTTTCAAGGAGTTTATATCATGACTATTATCACCATCTGGTCTATTGTCTACATACAATAGATGCTCATAACTCAACCTTATCTCTAAGAAGAAGCAGCCCATCTGTAGTAGGTCAAAACTTTAACAAGTGGCACTCATGGTTGAGAATGCAGATGGTGACCATGCCAAACAGGGGAGCTATCCCAATCAACTATTCAGAACCATTAGTGATCCAAATGAGAAATACTCAAAAAAACTGTGTCCCAGATTAATTGGAATGATGTACCTATTATTACCTACCCTGATTGACCCATTTTACCATAAGAGCTGGAACGTCTTGAACATCACTTGTTATTAGGGTATCAAATGGTATAAGGGCCCATGGACAATAGTAGCAATCATTTTTATTTCCAATTACAACAAGGGGTGCTGTGGATGAGATATCTAGCTCATCATCAATTGAGTGGTGCTCAAATCTAAAACAATTTAATTGGGATAGAAAATATTGCCCATAACTTAATTAAATTTGTACACCACACCTCCAGAAATTCTCATATGACAATTGTTTGCCATCAAGTGGCCATCATCAAGTTGGTAGACTTCTCATGAAACTCCAGCCAGGTGGGCCAAATCTTGAATGACAATTAGAAGCCAAATTCACTGAGGTCCATTCTAGTTTGGAGTCAAAATTAGAATTTAGCCACTTGGCCTAATGATTATGTAGCAAAATTTATGCAAGAGCTAAACAAAAGATTTCATCCCATCTTTGAAAACTTCTTGGAGGAAAGAGGAGTTACCAAATCAAGGGTTAGTAATATCTCTCAGATATCCATTAATGCTTTGGAGTTCATTATGCTTAATTATAAGACCAAATGGCACAATTAAACCATAATGATGAATTTTATGACCAGTATCAATGGATGAGCGCCCAAATCTCGCAGATGAAGGACAAATACACTGAAACATCAACTACTGGAACACACAATTTGAAGGCCAATGGGCAGAGGATGGAAAAATTCAAGACTCTAATGATCATCTTGATTGACAGATAAATAATCTTAATGAGGACGTTACCTCTATTAACAAGTCAAACAATATTCTTCATGGAAAAGCAAACCATTTCAAGAGGGCAATGAAGGAAAAGGACCAAGTTACTTCCATCTTACAACTACAAACTACTAGCTTGAATGAGGAAATTGTGAAATATAAAGTTAAAAATTCAAAATTGTATCAATTGTGAAAATAAAATTAACAATCAAATCTAAGCCTTGTATGATGAGCGTTGTCAGTGTGCCACAAACCACTTGACTGAAAACACTTCTAAATATTATGAGGACGAAGCTCCAGAAATAGCAACTGAAATGGATGCTGGGACACGTCAATAAATGCCTAGCAATATGGTTGCTTTAGCCAACTTTAAAAACACTAAACTGTGATACAATGCCTCAGCGCCCTAGTACACCTGGCTCAAGCCAACAAAGAAGTAATTGTGATAGCCATGGACGGGAAAGTGATAATTACAAACCAGAGAACCTGGATGTTTTTGAGAAAAATGGAAGTTTAACCACATTTGTCAAATGCTTTGAAATGGCCATGTATGGGACTAGTGACCGTAACAAAGCAGCCACTATGATCAACTGCTTGGATGAGTGGAGCATTGAGTTAATTATGCCTCACATTGACAAAAAAACCAACCTACACTGAAGTCAAAAAGGCTGTACTTCGTGAATTTGGAGGCCCAGGACGAATGTCAACTGATAATCTAAATTTATGAACATTTGCTTTAAGAAAGATGAAGCGATTGACAAATTTGCAGATTGATTCTATTGTGAAACTCAAGTTCTCCTAGTCGCAAAGGCTATGGTTGATTTTGACGCTGAGATTGCACTACAACATGCAGTACAACCTTACTGAAATTTGTTGAACACTTTTTTGCCTACTTTTTTGCAAAACCTTGCAACATCTGAATTGGTTGATTATTTGCACAGATGTTCACAAAGTTACGGCCCTCCTATCACTGGGTACAGATCAGGACCTGCTACCTCTTTTGGATAACCCTTTGAAACCAAAAAGAAGACTGACAGTTATTGGCCTGTGAAAACTGAGCAAACTTTAAATACAAGGGCCTCACGCTCAATGTTTAAATTACTTGCTTTAATTGCCATCGTAAAGGTCACTATGCTTCCCAATGCCATTAGCAAAATGTCAATGTAGTCCTTCCCAACACTGTGTAAGAGGAGAGAAAAGAACAAGCACAATAGATGAAGAACGCTCTATTGTGCTGGAAACACCAGCCCCACTTATCAACAAGAATACGCAGGCCATGGGGCCTTGTTTACCAACAATACAAATTCTATTTTATTTTCAAACAAAGATTCCTCAAATGTACATGTGGTAACTCGCTCCCAGAGTAAGGTTGTCATACCTGAAGCCTCTGAGGTAGTCGCTAAACTGTATGTGCAACAGATACTTGAGAATCTTCCAGCTGAATGGCTGAGCAATGCAGCAGATACCCCATGCTTGAAAGGGTTAATATAGCTATGCTAATCGACACATTCATCAATGAATGTCCCAGTATTAGAAATACTCTGAAACACACTCTTAACTCTATGTATTCTTCCCATATTCACTTAATAAACTTTATTGATTCTTACTACTCTGAGTGCACTTACGTGGATACTCTGGTCAAAAAGATCAAAGTTGTAGCTATTGTTGATAGCAAAGCACCTGTAAACATTGTCTCCACAAAGTTGTTTAAAGAAATTGAAAGTTTCTCCAGACATTGACCACAATCAGGAATATGGAACCGCAGGCACCAACAGCACTAATAGTGAATGAGCTTACAGCGCCTTGCCACTGCGATTTGGAGCTTTGGTAGTAGCTGCACCTGCAATAGTGCTTCCCAACGCCAATTATGACATATTAATTGGAACTAGTTTTTTAAGGACCTATGGGATCTCATGCAATTTTAACAAAAACATTTTGATATTATTTGGGCCAAATACTTCAGATTTATTACTCTCATGACAATATGAAGCCCACTAGCTATTGTAAAAACTTTATCAATATATCTTAAACTAATGTGATAATACCAGTAGGATATATTCAGCGAAAATGGAAACTTCCTTATGCCAACTGCTATAAACAAAAAGTGAGGAATACCTCTACGGGTGAATAAGGATGCTACAATAGCTTCAGGCCATCAACTGGATATGAGGACTGGGACCACGCAGGATATTCCAGAAGGACTATATAGGGAGGTTGTATCCCCTTAGAATCGTTCTTGGATGGAACCTAGGGTAGCGCCTGGAATACTTAAACCAGGGCATGGGGAAATTGATGTATTATTAGCAAATTTGACAAGCTAATAAGATCATGAAATATCAAGAAGTCACATTCATTCATCTGTTTCCAAAGGATGAGTTAAAAGAAGCTGTAAAATTTGGAGATTTAACTGAGTTCAGTTTACTGACTGAAAGCCCTGGGGCACATAATATGATTTCCCAAGAATTGTTTACTGGATTATCAGAACAACAGAAGGATGAAGCACAAGAGTTGCTTGAATGATACTCCAAAAGTTTTTGCCAAAGACGACCAATATTTAGGTTGTGCAAAAGGAGTACAGCATTCTGTTGACACTGGGGATCATGTGCCTATTAGAATGAGGCCAATCTGGCACCCCAGGTCTAGCGACTAAATAGTCAGAGAAGAGCTAGACAAATTGCTGAAAAGTGGAATGATTGTGTCCTCTAAAAGCCCATGGGCCAGACCAGTTTTGATTGTAAAGAAAAAAGATGGCAGCAGTTGAGTTGTAATTGATTATCGACACCTCAATGCCATCATAAAAAAGGATTTGTATCCACCTCCCAGGATTGATGATGCTCTGGACCATCTGGGAGGGGCAAAGTATTTTAACGCAATGGACCTTATCTCAGGATATTGTAAAATTGAACTGCCTCAAGAGGAGCAGGAAAGTGCATGCTGATTGCTGTACAAGGGCTGTTTTAACCAATGTGCATGCCACGGGGGCTGTGCAATGTGCTGGCGACCTTTCAGAGCGCAATGGACACAATTTTGGGGGACCTTAATTTATACTGCATACTAATGTACCTGGATAATATCAATGTCTTTTTTGAACGTTTTCCAAACATCTGGAGCACCTTGAACAAGTTCTTGAACGGACGTTGAAGACCAATCTGTTGATAAACCTAGAAAATGACAATTTTCCAAAAATAATTTGAATACCTTAGGTTCATCATTGGTTCCAAGGGCTTGCAGCAACAACCTCAAATGGTGGAGGCAGTTTAAAAAACAACCTATAATGAGTATGAGGGATATTCAAGTATTCTTAGGCATGGTAGGATACTATTGAAATTTTTTAGAAGGGTTAAAAGAGGATTTCTGAGCCCCTATTCCATTTACTACAAGGAGGAGTTCGTTTTTGATGGGCAGATGAGTGCCAACAAGCCTTTGAGGTTTTGAAAACCAAAATGAGCATGGCGTCTGTCCTCCAATATCCAAGTTTCATCAGGCCTTTTATCATATAAATTGACGCCTCGTTGGCTTTGATTAGGGGCGTGCTATCCCAGATTGGGGATGACAGCGAGGAGTATCCAGTTGATTATTGCAGCAGGATGCCAAAGAACATGAGCGTAATTATACAGTGACTGAGCAAGAGAGTTTCGTTGTCATCTACGCTTGTTAACAATTTTGATTTTACATTCATGCACCAAATTTCAAGTAGTAATGGATCACAGCTCATTACAATGGCTCCACAATCTCAAGGAGCCTGAGGGACAATTAATCCGCTGGGCCCTGATACTACACGTGTACAACTATAAAATATTCATAGAGCTGAAGCAGCCCATCAAAATGCTGATGGACTATTGTGACTTCCTATTGCAGCTGACCTGAGCAGTTTGGCTGATGAGCTTCATTAAAAAATGATTACTCAAAAGTATGGGGACAAGCCACCTGAAGTACAAAAGGTGATCAAAAAAGCATTAACTGACTCAGAATATAGGAATGGAGTTAATGCAAGTCAAGCCCAAGGGCCAGCGTCAAATTTTCTCAAAACCTTCAGACTGAATGGAGATTATCACACAAGCACACAAGGCTGTCAGGAACAGAGGATTGGCCAGAATACTAGAATTAATTCGATCTAGTTACTATTGGGATTCCATTTAATTTGAAAACCAAGACGTACTCAATAAATGTCATTAATGCCAAATTGCAAAGCCTATGAAGTCAGATTTAAAATATCATTTGATCAAACCTTCTTGGGCCTGAAATACTGTGTCAATTGATGTAGTTGGCCCTTTGCCTGTGAGTAGCTTAGGCAACAAGTACATAATTGCTGCTATCAACCATCTGGCAAGATGGGTGGAAGCATAAGAAATTTAAGACGTTGGGGCTCTAGCTACTGCCGAGTTTATTATGGATAGTATTATTTATAATCGTGGAAGCCCCAGAAGATCTTGATGGATAATGGCACAAATTTACTGCCTAATGCTGCAACGGTTAAATGAGTTGATGTCCATCAAGGGAGTGTTGTCAACACCTTACCATCCTGATACTGATGGTATGGTAGAACGAGTGAATGGCACTCTAGTTGGCATATTGCACAAAAATGCAGCTGCGGTGCCTTCACAATGGGCTACTTACATTAGTGCTACTGTATTTGCATACAATATTGGACATCACAACAGCACAGTCCACTCTCCGTTTTAACTTCTTTATGGTAGACAGTCCACTCTACCTCCGTCATTATATTCAGTTTTCAGTTCAACTAAAGCAATTGGCCCAAATAATTATGTTGAGCAACTAGCAAAGACCTTAATCAAGTTTCAATCTGAAGCCTATCATAACGTGATTAGTCAAAAAACTATTCATAAGAGCTATGTGACGCTAAAAGAGCTACATTTTCTAAGTTTAAGGAAGGAGACTTAGTATATTGTAACACTCATAGCGCAGGCCATGTGCACAAGCTGGCCTCGCCTTGGAAAGGTCCATTTATTATATTGGAGAAGTCGTCTAAAGATGTATATACCATTAAGGATTAAGGCAGCTGGGTTGTGAATCAAGTAAATACTAAGTTTTTTGCCTGTATCATAAAGAATAATAACTAAAAACATTAAAAATAATAAAATAAAAATAAAAATAATAAATAATAAGACAAAAAATAATAAAAAAATTCTAAATTAAAAAATAAAAATTTAGTTTATCAATTTGATGCCTTTTAGCCACTGAAACTAGATAAGCCTTCTTCATGAGGGGGAGATGAGTGAGAGCAAACTGGGGAAGCCTGTAGCAGTATTGGAGAAATTCAAATCTCATACAAGTCTCAGCTATCTAGACCCTGTTGGAGATGCACCAAACCCAAAAAGGCTCAGCACCAGGCACACTGGCATGGTTGGCTTAGGAAAGGTCATTAAACTAAAGGAAATGAACATTGGAAGGGACTTTGGATCATGCAAGAGAGGTTTGACTTGGGAGTAATGCCAAAGAAAGGAAGATACAGCTGGCAAGAAGGCTTTCAAGACAGGGGTAAATTGGGGGAGGAACACTTTTGTGCAAAACATCTTTAACTGGGCTCATCTAAAACCCTGTGCATGCTGGGCAAAGTTTTGGTGGAAAGCAAGGAAGGAGGGAAGCATATGCACACGCCCAGAAGAGCCATCTGTGGGATATTTTTCAAGAAGCCCTTTCACCAGGCTTTTTCTTAGGGCTCAGTATATACTAGGATGCGATGATCCTATGAAACCTGTTTTTGAGGCCCACAGTGGGTAAATCAGTATGTACCACAGTGGGTTTGCACCAGAGCCTAGCTACTGAGCTATCAAAAATAAGAGCCTGATTGGCTTAAAAAAAATCAAATGAGGCAACCTCAGGCTCAAGGGTAAGTGCAGATGACAAGTAGGCCTCTACAAGTTTTGACATCAAATTGAGCTCAAAACCCAATGAAGCTACACTGCCTGCGTGTAAAGAAGAAATAAGATTGTTGGAAGGAAAGACTTGAAGAAGAGAGAACAAGAAGTCAGGAAGGAGATCCCCATCTGAAGCAAATTGATGCCATATGAGGGTTTATTTGGGCTGACTGCCCTCAAAAGCCTGAAGGGTTAGGAGAGAGTCAAAGGAGGATCCCGCTCAACCCATTGGGATGTTTGTTTGACAGAAGCTGAAGCCAAGAGGGCCTGTTTGTGTTCATCAACAATTGCTGAAGTCGCAGTGGGAAGTGAAGCTGAAATCTCAGGTACTGTTGAAGCGCAGCTGGTCAAACCAGCTTGAGAAATCAAAGGCAACACGCCCTAGTTGACCATAACATGCCGCATGGACTTTCTCAATATTAAAAATACACGCTTGTCTAAGGCCAAAAGGCTATTAATATATTGTTCATATTTGAAGATTGCAAGAAGTTAGACATTGTGACCCAGAAAGAAGGGCACCCTCTGCTTTTATCCAGTCAGGGTAAGGGAAGTGCTGAGTAGTTGACTAGAACTAATTGTCAAATATTTGATAGGGCATAATATTGTTAAAATGCTTACTTTATTATGGATCATATTTAAGATATAAGTGATTATGGATCAGGAATATCCTATGCATATGTGAAGTATGGGATCTGCGGCCTAGCAATTCCACTTAGTAATATCTGACTATGATGACATGGGCCCAGGGGCTTTGTTGTCAAGTCGGACTTAATAATAGTTGACTTAATGACATGGGCTCATGAGCTTTGTTGGTCTATGTCAAAATTAGCTTTTTAATGTCGATTGAGTTTTTGACCAAATTAATAACTAATTAGTGGTATATATCGCCTCAGTATGTGCTACTGATTGCTTGAGAGGAGCATTGGTTCAGCTATTTTCATATGCATCAGATATGCTGCCTTGAGATATTTATAAGCTTGCCAATGACCTTGAGGCTGTTTTAGATGCCCCTGAGTCAAAAGGATTGTACACCATTAGACGAACTTATTATATGTTCCTCTGGCTAAATGTCATTGAAAAATGAGGCGTCATGGGTAAGATGTGGTTAACATTGAACCCTATAAATTTTATCCAAGTTGATACTTTTAAAGTACAATCGCTTATTACCAGAAGTTCATAGTTTAAAACTCAAGATTTTTGTTTTTAATACCTTTACGTTGTACTAAGTTGAGAGTTTACTTGGGATCAGAAGGATCAGAGCTGCGAGCCATTGTCCAAGTAATGACACTAGAGTATAGCTTTAAAGTGTTATTTTCAAGGAGTTTATATCTTGACTATCATCACCATCTGGTCTATTGTCTCCATACAATAGACGCTTAAAACTCCAACTTATCCCAGAAGAAGAACCAGCCCGTCTGAAGTAGGCCAAAACTTCAACACTAATCTATATATTATTTTGGGTGAGTGGTTTGTGGTTATTTATCAATTATAAAAGCTCATTAAGGTTGAAAAGCAGATGAAAATTTTATTTTTTCATTAGCCTCATTCTTAATTAGTTTCATTGGTTTTGGTATGTGGTTAATGGCTATTTTTGCACTTCAATAGGCTTATTGGTTTTCTGTATACAGTTGTGATTGTTTGATGCAATGGGTTATATTAGTTTTTTTTTTAGTACTAGATGGTCCCAACCCAAGGGGGGGGATTCATCGATGTAGGGTTATATTAGTTTTATCTGAGTTATTAATGGTATTTAGTTGTTTGATATGTCAAAGGTTTTACTATGCTTTTTTGTATTTACTTAGTTAAGTTAATAGTCATAATTAATGTAAATTTTTTGAAGTCTATCTACCAATTTACTAGACTTGCAATCAATCACTATCAACTTTGTAAAGTTAAAAAAAACTATCTTTATTTTTAACAATCAATTCACCAATGTCAAAATTAAGTTTATCCAGCAAAAAACTAGACTCACAATTAACCACCATCACTTACAATAAATTTTAATATGGAAAAATGACGTTATATTTTAGAAAATGACATTAGATTCTAAGCTATAAAATCAATCAAATATCCACTTATTGCTTTTCTAAAACAATACCCCAATTTATTGTAAATGTATATAGATTTTTACTTCTTATATATAAAACTTTTTATTTTATCATACAATCCATATAAAACTTGGAATAGTACCTAATTTGGAGCATCCACTTACACTTCAAAACATTCATCTAGATTTGTCCAGTAGGTTTGAAGTTATGTGAAATTAAACATAAAACGTATGGAAAAAAGAACCTCCCTAAAAAGCACTAAAAAGTACGAATTTTAAGGATTTAAGAATGCTCAATAAAACATTCTTGAAGTCAGCGCAGTATTTTAAGCTTACTTGTAATAGCCATATATAAAACATATACTCAGCTTTGTATATTATAAGTTGCTTATAGTTTACACTTGAAACTAATCCAATGTAAGCTTTAATTTGTATTTTTGAGTAAAATTCTATAAGTCAGGGTAAAATATGGCGCTGACTTTAAAAGTGTTTATTTAGCTTTCATGAGTTCTCAATTATTTAATATTTTTTAGTGCCTTTTTTGAAGGAGGTTCTTTTTCCCAAAAAAAATTGAAGGAATTTTTTTTCTAAAATTTTTATAGGATTTTCTTTTAACCTCAAAGTTTTAGTGTTTTTTCTCAAATCTGGTTCTTTTAATTAATTTTAATTAGTAAAAAATCTTTATTGATTTATTTTTAAACTTGCAACTTCTATATAAAAGGATATATTGTATATTTATTATATATTAGCTCATAGCTAAATTTTTGAAAAGATAATCTGGCACAAATATTAATTAATATTGTTAACCATTTTTAGTTGTTCTTTATTCCCTTGATTATAAAAAGATAAAGAAAAGTTATATATATATATAATGTATCAATGATATTTATAATTTTTTATTTATAATTCTTTAATTTTATTCAAGGTGGGCTGACCTGGGAACAATACTGCACCAATTAAGGGGAATGAAAGTAATGGGAAAGGAGAATGAAACCTGGAAAACCTCCACATGCAGTGTATGATAGGCCAGGAACTCCATAAACTGCTTTTTATTTGCTATCTCAGTTGGGGCATTGGTGCGCAACACCAACGCAATCATAATCATCCCTTACCCAAAATTCATCTACCAGGATCAAACTTGAGAGGCAATGGTTACCAATGATATTATAGTATAATAGTAATCTTTATACTATTTTGGGTAAGCAATTTTTTATTATGTGGACGCTTTGATAGGCTCAATAAATTGAGCAAGCATATAGTAATCTAATCAATTCATTAGCCTCATTGGTTTTTATAAGCAATTGGTGGTTATTCATTTAAATCAATAGGCTCACTAATTTCTTTATACAGTTGGTGATTGGTTGATGCAATGGATTCAATTAGTTTTGGTTAAGTTTTAAGTGGTTTTAGTTGCTTTGACTAATTCAACGGTTTTACTATACATTATGATGTTTACTAACTTACATTAATAGGTTAGTTACTATAAATCTAATGAAATCTGTGTACCAAAAATGACATCAGATCTATAAAAGTAATTCTCAGCTATCAATCCACCAATGCTGGAATTAAGTTTAATCACCAAAGAACGTATCTCGCAAATAAAATCCATTGCTTCCTGTCCATTTCATATACATAAGTAATTAATAATCAGATTCTGGACAATCCTTACAAAAGTAAAATAAAATGTAAGTTGAAGCATCCTCTTTTAAAAAAGTTAGTCTAAATTATTCCAGTAGTTTCAGAGTTTATGCGCAAACAAACATAGTAAAAACATACATATAGGTTGAATTTAGGACCTTCTCCTTTTTAAAACGTGTTTCTCTACTCTCTTTGATGTCTGCTTGTCTGTTTGTCTGTCTGTAGTGCAATCCTGCAATTGATTTAACTACCTTTCAGACTAGCTAGAACTTTTAGATTTTGCACAATTATACATTTAATGACAATACAATAATCAATTTAAACTATTTAAATTTAATAGTAATCTTATATTTTTCAAGTGAAAACCCTTATGCTTTGATAGTAGTTGTATATTTTTATGGCTGAGCAGTTTGATATTTGGTTAATTCAAAAGTTTCAAATTAACTATCTTCCAGACTATCTAGAGCTTTGAAATTTAGCAAATTTATATATGAGGGGTAACACAAATGTAGGGCTTCCAAAGGGCTAGAGACGCAGGGAAATATTTTTGGTGGCAGTTGGCAGCACTGCCATGTGCAGTCATCTTCACTCTTTTTACAAGCAGTTGCTGAGCTCATGCAGTTGATTAGTCTTGTCCTGGCAGCCGTTAAGAATGGAGCTCCCAATTGCTGTTTTCACCAAGTTCAGACTTCATAAAGTCATCAAATTTCTTTACAAAAAAGGTGTTCAGCCTATTGAAATCCATAGACAGTTGTTGGGGTGTATGGTGCAGGATGTTCAAATGTCAAAACATCCACAAGAGGTGTAGAGAGTTTAAAGCTGGTTGTACATAAATACATGATGATGAAAGAAGCAGGAGATCATCAGTGTCAGATGAGATGATCAGGAAACTTGACAAAGTCATGTGTGAAGATTGGAGGATCACTATCCACGAGCTCTCTTGTTTCCTTCCTGAACTTTTGAAATCCACAATTTACAGGATTGTGACTGAAAAGTTGAAATATTGTAAGGTGTGCTCAAGATGGATTCTGCAAATGCTCACATAATACCACAAATGGCAACATATTGAAGCTGCCTGCACAAATCTTGAGTGATATGCAGATTAAGGAGATAAATTTATTAATTCTGTCAGGATTTCACTGAATTCTCATATCTCTGAAAAATCCACTTCATCAATACCCCTGACATCATCAGAAGTAGTGAGCAATATATTACAATCTATCAAGGTTAACAATAAATCTAATCCTGATCAAATGATTGAAGATCCAATCGCGCAGAGATTAATTCACTCTGATAGATTATGAACTTTAAAAAAGCCTATAAATATTCCCTCTTTTCGAAAAAAAAAATTAAGTCAAATTATAACCTGTGTTTTTGTTTAAATCTTATCACCTTTTTGGAATTTCCGCCCAGTGTAACTTCAAGATACAACCTGCCCATTGGAAGTGTAATTAAAAACTTTCAGACTGGTGCTCACTACAGGGGCACTCTGAGTTACGCACCAGTGACAACGTCTATCACTACTATGAATTCTCATTTTATGCCTGATGAAGCTCAAGACCAAGAGCAAGGTAGCATTTTACAATGGGTCCATTCAACTGGAGCCCAAATCCCAAGATTACCCTCCACGTTGGAAATTTTGGGCCAACTTGGAATTTTATGGTACTAACTTAAGTTTTACCTCAGACTTTCAAATACCACCTGAGGCTTTATGGAATATTATTAATCAATTGCTTGAAGGGGCCTTAATCCCTGGAATCTAACTACCCAATCTTGATCAAATGCAGTACCTTCTATATTTCAGGAATGCTGCAAACCTCTCAAATGCCAGGAATTGGCCCTGAGAAATACTTGCACCAACTCATACATCCTACCAAATACCATTTATTACCTGTAGTTGGAATACACCACCAAGGGATGCTCAATTTACTAGAAGGACTCCAGTCCTTGAATAATTATATTTCCAAATATTTTAAGTCAGCCTCTGAGTTTAGCCAAGAAAATCGTGATGCTATCATTAGTAATTGGGCCTTCCTCAATGAAGTACATCAGCAGCTCATTCAGCTTGATTACTGGATGTCCAATTTTGTTGATATATATAGTTTCCCAAGCAAGTTCAGGAGATTTAGAGAGAATGGATAGAGGGCATTTCCCAACTTTCTGAGCGTAGTCAATCAATGGAGGAGTAAATTAGAACCTGTCTCTTCCAATTGGAACAAAAGTACTTAGGAATCCAGTTCTGGGGTAATGAAGTAGAGAAAGCCTCTGGAATTATGGGTCCTCCTAGGGTTGAAGGACCTCTTGGGCCACCTGGGGGACTAGGACCTCGTGGACCTTCCAGAGCTGATGGGCCCTGTGGACCCCCAGGGAGTGTAGAGCCTCGGGGATCTCCAGATGCCAATGGGCACTCAGGATCTTACCAGCAAAATGACTTTCTCTTGAACACGATGAACCACTTGCGTGAACAATTCTCTAAATTGGTCAAAGAGTGTAACCTAACCCACGATGGGGTACCAATTGATCCCCTCTTATCGCTTCAGTCATTATCTGATGAATTGATAAATCTGGAAAAATGGGCCAAGGATACCAATATCTTACTACATGCTTTCAAATCAAAAGGGGAACTGCTTCAAGCGAAAATTGAGACGCTGGAACTCAAGTACAATGCACAGCAGTAACAGATTTTTGAGCTATCTTGCCAATTAGATGAGAAAGAAGGGCATGCGGATCTGAATCATCAGATTAGTGGAGTTCATACTGAAGCTGTTGGTCCTTACCCTCAATTTTCTTCTCAAGTTTCAGATTCCACATCTTATGTTTCCACTCAATCAGAACACTTGGAGTGCATGTTTTGACCACCAATGCTCCCATGAGTTTTGAGCCAGTATTCAAGGACAAATACTCCCTGGGGGAAGACAGCATTATCTCCTTTCTCTATATTTATGAAAAGGCATTAAGTGAGGCCACAGATTACCAAAAGATGAATTACTTGTCTAATTGCCTTACTTGATTGGCTCAGAATATTATGGTTCCCCACCTAATGATTTTCTCTACTTGATCTCAGGTCAAAGAAGCGTTGATTAAAGAATTTGGGAGTGAGCAAGCCTTATCCTCGCAAAAGCAGGCTTTTATGGGTATACAGCCCCACCAAAATGAATCTATCAAAGATTTTTCTCATCAGTTCTATTAGGAAGCTCAAACTCTAGTAGCCTGTGGTCAGTTAAACTTGGATGATGCAATTACTGCAGTTCTGTCAGCTTTAACTTTCAGGACTCAAATGCAAGTTTATCTAATCAGTTTAAAAAAGAATTTCCAAAGTATTTTGGACATTAAGGAGGGCTTATTAGAATTGCCTTCTCAATTCTCCGAAAAACCCTGAGTTTATGAGTCTCCTAGACCTAGTCGCCCCAAAGTCTACACCATGCTTGAGAACACTAGGGCGATCCAGTGTAACTAGTGTCACTGCTATTTCCATACTGAGGATCGTTGTTTTAAAAAGGAAGCAGATGAGAAGAAGTAAAGAGATAAGCCCAATAAGATTCTCCACCTTGATATTGATATGAGTGTGCAGCAAGAGCATCAAAGTTTTATTGAGTAAATAAAGATGAAAATTCTTCTTATTCTTTGCCCTCATTGTTGGCATTATCCTCTCAGTTTGGAAGCACCATTACCCATATTGTCTTCCAAGTGAATTAAGTCAATGCCAAAGCTATCATAGACACTGGATCCCCAGTGAATGTTTTCTTGTTAAAATTGGTCAAACGTATTAAATTAACACCCAATATTTCTCATTATGAAGAATATGGCATGGCTGGACCTTAGAGTACTTGGTCTATTAAAGCTTTTTCATCCTTTCCCCTGAAAATTAGGAAATTAACCTTTACCATCCCAGCCATTGTACTCAATAATTTGCTTTATAACTTACTTTTATAGACTCAATTTTTACGAGAATTTGATGGAACTATCAATTACCTGACTCATCTTTGTCTCTCTTGGGGTATAGAGTTCCCTTGCTTTTATATGATCATGCTTCCACCTGACGTCAGTTATGTCTGCTAAAAGGATCCAAAAGGTCTTATTCCCTTAAATATCATATTGAGGATTCTCAAGTAAAGTTACCCCATACTTTGGCGGATAATGAAGACGGGATGTCTATCTTCTCCCCTGAGAAATTAGTTATTCCGCCAAAATCACAAGTAATTATTAACACTTCTTTGCATTTTTGATTCTCAAGGGACATCTGTTACAAGTTCAAGGCACGGTCAATCCTTCTGATAAAAAGCATTTGCCTTGTCTGGAGTATTGGATTATTCTTATTCAAGATCATTATCTGTCTTACTGGCGAACCTTACCAATGAGCTGAACCTGGTAGATCAAGAGCATCCAATTGCTTATGTTAAGTTACTGCCCTTGTCCCATATCTATTATGTTAACCCTTCAGAAGTCTACAAGATTTTGGGTTGAAAGTGATCAAGAAATCCTTACTGTAGGTCCTGCTATTGGGAAACATATCTTTAAGGAACAGGAGAAACAAGTGCATTAATTGTTAGATGAATATTCCGAAATCTTTGCTAAGCATACTTATGATATTGGGAAGATGAAAGGAGTGATGCACTCTGTTGAAACTGGTGATCACCTTCCTATTTGTGCGAAGTCCTATCGTAAATCTAAAGTAGAAGAAGCCCAGGTTACCAAGGAGTTGAATAAATTGTTGGAGGCTGAATTATTAGAGCACTCCAATAGTCCTTGGGCATCCCCATTTTTATTGGTTAAGAAAAGATGGTTCACATTGAGTCGTGATGGATTATTATTGACTGAATGCTATTACTTGATGGGATTGTTATCCCTTACCTAGGATTGATGATTCTCTTAGATTGTTGGCTGTATCCACCAATTTTTCGGCCATGGACTTAGCCAGTGGATTATGGCAAATTGAGTTATTACTAGAAGATCGTGCCAGGTGTGCCCTGATATTGAGTGAAGGGTTGTTTGAACCAACTTGTATGCCTCAAGTACTAAGCAATGCCCCAGCAACCTTCAAAGGGCCATGGACAGTATGCTATGGGACCTAAAGCTTACTTGTGTCGTGTATATCTTGATGAGATATTACCATGTTCTCCAAAACTTTTACCAAGCATTTAGAACATCTAAAAAAAGTTTTCATCTGGATTTGAGGCTCTTCTTTAAAACTCAAACCCTCCAAATGCCATTCTTTCAAAACGAAATGGACTTTTTAGGACATCAGGTCTCAGCTAAAGGGATTCACCCCTCTTGGACAAAGTTCAAGCCATCCAACGAATGCCTCCTCCCTCTTCTTTACAGGATATTCAAGTCTTTCTTGGCATGGTTGGGTATTACCGGCGATTTATTCCCAACTTTGCTGATATGTCTGAACCCTTATTTCACCTTTTGCAAAAAGGGTTGTCCTTTGAGTAGAGAGAGGTCAGCTCAAGAACATCCGTTTAATTTTCTGCGTACTGCCTTTATCAAGGCACCAGTTCTAATTTATCCCCAATTTGATAAGCCTTTCTTTTTACATACTGATGCAAGCAATGTCACTATTGAGGCTATCTTATCTCAGTGTGATGAAGAGAATAATGATTATCCTGTTGCTTACTATAGCAAAACTTAACTCTCTTTCCACTCAGCATAACTTTCCAAGCCAAATTACACAAATTTATAAAAAAAATTGAATTTGCCCATAGTAGTTTCGCTCTAATGTCCTCAGATTCTCTGCCGGCTGCTCCAGTGTGGGGAAGCGGCGAAACTCCCCTGCTGTTTTCCATCTGGTAGGAAAACGCGCTAGGAATGGTTCACTCAGTCATACTAAACCTAAGGGCCGATTCGTTCCACCCAGGGACCTGGACGCCCACCTTACACATACCCAAGTGGTACCACGCTGCCCCCTAGTGCTCCCCCGGAACAACATGCGCTATGTCCTAAGGGTTGAATATGGGAAACTATTCCCATACCATGAACAAGCCATTATTGAAATGGCACCGGCAGTGATGATACCCACCGTATTTATTGATTTCTGCCCCTAAAAGGGGTATTTTGACCTTGGCTTTACCTGAAAAGATGATGCTGCCACTGCAGCAACTGTGCCCCTGGTATTCCAGGGCACCCCTCTCCCCAAAACTCAGACTTGCTCACAGCGGACACCACTTTGGTGGTCCAGTTTGCTGGCCTTCCCACCCACCTCCCCCTGAAGTGCTCCACCAGGAACTGATGGACGGTTTGGCAGCCTATGGCTCCAACCCCATCTTACAATTTGTGGTCTCAAATGGGGCCACATGACTTGCTGGGCCTCAGGCATATGCCACAATAAGCCCTGAATTTAGTAAAATTGCGGTGGCAATTCTGCTGCACACCGTTATTCCCTCAGCGCCTAACCATCCATTTTGGGCCTACGTCAAAGGTGGGCAGACAATCTGTCTGTCATGTTTTGAGTTAGACCTCTCAAAATGCAAGTGCCCCTACTCAACCACTTCAGATGGATCAGATGACTCATCCGCTGACCTCCAATCCAATGCTCACCCTGTACAATTTCTGGTATGGGGCACAATCCTACCTTCTCCACCCCCAAAGCCTGTTGCTGCAGCTACACCTGCAGCCACCAATCAGCCTCCTCCTCACCCAATACCATAATTAATTTTTCCAATCAAACATTGGATTAGATCCCAGTTTGATCCCATACTTCCACAAATGAATCGAATAAACTCAACTGTACACTGATTCCCCAATCCAATTCAACCAAAACCCATGGAAATTATTGGATGAAATTGATGAATCAGGTAACGTCATTGATGAACTGACACTGCAAGTCAACAGGTTCTGTAACTCAGAATGGGATAAAAAATTCCTGCCTTGGAAATATGCCCCACCACCTAACGCCAAACTGTTCTACAGCGACCACCAGCTTGCAGTAGAAGCAGCTGCCCACCAGATTGCCGTCCACTCTGCAAAGCTGCCACCAAATCTGTGGCTGCGCTCACAGGAGGAATTCACCTCCCGTTATCCCCAAGGATCTTACTGCACAAAGTAAGATCAACATAAAAACTTTACACAAAAACGTCATGAAGCCATCCAGAACATGGTAACAGTAGCATGGAATCCAAAAGCCAAGATTACCCAAAATAACATAGACATGTTCGTTCAATTCCCAGACGCCTGCCTCAAAGCTGAAGATGCTTTGGCCAAATACATCGTTGCCATTATGATGGTTTGCAAATATTCAGAAGTTCCAGTCATCAAGAATATCGAACCCCATACCGCTGATGCCCCCACACCCTTACTAACTGCCTTAACACGCACCCTACTCTGGGATGAGATGGATGCAGCCAAAGACAAGCCCCCCAATAACCCTCCCCATCCACCATGGAGGGATAGCAGTATTCGCTGCCCACTTGGTTGGATATTTTGTTAGGTATGATTTAATTGATCCATCCATTTTAAGCGTTTTGTTTAATTTGTTTTTATTATTATATTTAGTTTTAGTTTGGTAATGTCTGTCCCCTGGTTGTCTTACCTCAGTTAAATAAACTATAGCAAAACTTTGTCAAAGGCTGAACAAAATTGTAGTGTTACTGAGCGGGAATGTTTGGCAGTAATTCTAGCAGTCAAGCACTTCCATCCCTTCTTATATGGTAACCATTTTACTGTTATTACTGACCATTCCTCCTTACAATGGTTGCAGAACATGAAGGATCCTGACGGGAGGTTGTCCTGTTGGGCTTTAAGGTTGCAAAATTACGAAAACTCTATTGTTTATCGCTCAGGGGCTCAGCACCAAAATGCTGATGGGCTTTCCCAACTGCCTATTCTGACCTTAGAACTAGAAAAAGAAGAACTCTTATACAATCTTATTGGGTGACCGGAATTATGGGATTGAGAGACTGAAGAGGATCGAGCCTATCTAAAATCAATTACCAAGGATACTATGATTCAAGATGGAGCTTTGTATAAGAAAGTCAAGTCTAAGTGGTTGCCCTTTCTACATCCCAACTCCAGGTTTCACGCTGTAATGGAAGGTCATGAACAAGTTGGTCATAGCGGCTTAAAGAAACTCTAGAATGGTTGAAGACTCAATACTATTGGAACAACATGACTGAGTTCATTTGAGAGACTCTTGACTCATTTCTTATCTGCAAAAGCCATGGAACTACCAACCCCAAATATTAACATCAAGTCATTTCCCCAACTAAGGCGTTCAAAGTAGTCAGCATTGATGTTGTAGGGCCTTTTCCTCGAGGAGTGCATGGTCATCAGTATATCATTATGGCCGTTGATCATTTGACCATATGGGTTGAGGCCATTTCAATTGCTACCCCTTCAGCTAAGGCTACACCTTATTCCTATATCAGCATATTATTTCCCAACATGGATGTCCAAAGGTCCTTATGTCAAATAATGGGACTAATTTCACCTAGCAGCTTATACAGGAGTTATCAAAATTATTTAACACTACTCAGCGATTTGTTGTCCCATATAATCCATCCACAAATGGGGCCATTGAACGAGTTAATGGGACCCTGGTCTCAATTCTTAGAAAGATGGCATCCACTGATCTGACTTGGTGGAATTTTTATTTGCCTAGTGCCTTGTTTGCTTATTGGATAAGCTACCACTGTATTATCAAGATGTCCCCGCTTAAGTGTATATATGGGTGGGATCCTTCAGTCCCTTCTAGTGTTCAAACAATCCTTGAGGAAAGCATCCCAGGAACTTCTGATTTAATTATGAGGAATTTGGCTGATGAGATTATCCATCTTTAGGCTCAAGCAATGAATTTGATTGAAACAACCACACAAAAAGAAACTCAAAGGAGCAATCAACACAAACCTGTCTTACCCAAATACCAGATTGGGGATTACGTTATGTACTATCATTCTTGGCCTGGTGGGTGGACTGAAAAGTTGGGAACTAATCGGTCTGGTCCCTATAGAGTTATATTTTGAAAAGGATTAGAGTATTAAGTTGTTCATATTGACACTGGTATAGTGGTAAATTTTATTCATCCTAGGTTTTTAAGAAGTCATCCTCCACAGCGATTGAATCTTGAGGGGGAAGTGTTGGCATTTCACCAAATTCACATATCTCTGAAAAATCCACTTCATCAGTTCCCCCAACATCATTGGAAGGAGTGAGCAATATATCACAATCTATCAATGTTAACAATCAATCTAATCCCAATCAATTGATTAAAGATTTTATTGTGCAGAGATTAATTCACTCTGATAGATTATGAACTGTAAAAAAAGCCTATAAATATTCCCTCTTTTTGATAATAAAAATTAGGTTGAATTATAAACTGTATTTTCATTTATTTTTATTGCCTTTTTGGAGAATCCGCCCAGTTTAACTTCAAAATACAACCTGCTCCATTGGAAGTGTAATTTAAAACTTCCAGAAATTCCATTGTCACAGGTAATAAAATGTGGTTTCACCACTTCAACTGAATCTAAACAACAATCATGTGGGCGGAGGCATCCAACTTTGCCAATTTGATGAGAATCCAAAGAAACACAATCTTCTGGCAATATCATTGTGACTGTGTTTTGGCATCAGAAAAGGTGTATTGTTGATTGATTTCATGCCTAATGTGACCACAATAAATGCAGACGCATACTGTGAGACACTCAAAACTCAGACTGGCGATTCAGAACCAGAGAAGAGAAATACTCACCAAGGGAATGCCCATTTTTCCAACAATGCTCACCCTCATGTTTCTTCATGCAACAGATGATCTTCTGAACCAATTTGGATGGAACATAATCACCCATCCCCCTATAGTCCAGACTAGGCATCTTGTGACTATCATTTGTTTAAAAATTGAAAGAAGATTTGGGTGAAATGTGATTAAAATGATGATGAGGTGTAAGGTGATGTCAAACGCTATCTTAATGATAAGGCGGCAAGTTTCTATGACACTGGCACATTAAAACTGCCACCATGGCTCAAAAAATGCATTTAACATAATGGTGATATGTTAAAAACTAGTGTGTTCTTATGCTATATAACTATTTAAGTAGACTTTCTTTTTTCTATTTTTGAACCTATGGAGACTTTATTTTTGGGTTACCACTCATGTCTCCCATGACAATACAATAATCCATTGAAAATTAAGAAAATTATATTTTGCAATATAAAACATCTTAAAACTATCCTAACGTTTTATTTATATTATTAAACGGTTTTCTAAGCTTGCTGTGGTGTCTGTCTGTCTGTGATGGAATCTTGCACATAATTTTTAACTACCTTCCAGAAAAGTTAGAGCTTTGAAATTTGGCACACTTATATAGCTCCCATGACAATACAATAATCCATTGAAAAAGTATGATAATTGTTATTTTGATAATAAACATTTTATACTATCTTTTTCAAAGTCAATTAAAAAATGATTTGTTTATAAGTGTGAGGGTGAGGTAGACTGAAGTAAGTTAATAAATTTGGAATTTGGCACTGGCTTTGGTGGCAAAAAATTAATCAAAACTTTTAATAATACTTATATTTGGCATTTGTGCCCAGTTTACTAGTTTACCATGGCAGATCAAGGTGTTGCAGATCATCACTACATGGCAAAGTCAATAAAGCCTCGATTAAGATTAGTTAAATATAAAAGTAATTGAGGAAGGTCAAACTTGGGACAAATATACCACACCAAGATTTAAAGCCAGTACAGGTTTCAAACATGTGGTGAACAAAACCTGCACTAGAGTGGAAGAAGAAATTACACTGCCAGGCTAACCACTTTAAGATTAGTTCAATATATATCAATTAAGAAGGGTGGTTAGCTGAGTGGGTAAAACTGCTTCCACCTCTAGTGCAGGTTTTAGTTTGAAACCTGTACTGGCTAGAAAACATTCTCAGTGTGGTATATTTGTCCCAAGGTTGAACCACCTCAAATTATTTTTTTATTTTTTTTATTTTTTTATATCATTTAAGTATATAAATAATCTGTTCATATGGTTGGCCAGACCAAATTGCAACATCAAAGGTAAAATTTATTGGAAATGTTAGTTTTAATTATAACGAACCTTCTTTTAAAGTGAACCATTAACAAAAAAAAAGAATTTTAAAAAAATATCATTTAGAGACTACAACATAGTGCCACATTGGTTCACCCTAAACAGCAACTGGCAACTGTTATAATTTAATTTTTTTTTAAAATTTTAAATTTTTATTTGAGGTGGGCTGACCTGGGGATGATACACCAATGAGAAGAAGTGAAAAAATGGGAAAGGAGGATAAAACCTGGAAAACCTCCATGCATGATGTATGATAATCCAGGAACTCCATGGACCGCCTTTGCTATTTGCTATCTTGGTTTGGGGCATTGGTGCGCAAAACCAACACAGTCATAATTGTCCCCTACCCAAAGTTCATTGCTGGGATCAAACTTGGGGAGGCAGTAATAGAGGGTCCACACTCTACCACTAGGGTATCCTCCCCTTCAACTGACATAAGTTAGATTCATATAAAATTAGATAAGGGGAGTTCCAGATGGTTATATAAAAATGAAATTATTGAAAATTAAAACATCTAGTTTTTAATATTTATTATTTACTAAAAAAATTTTCTGTCAACCCTGAACCTCTCAAACCTTTATATAATCTTCAAAAAGCATGTATAAAGTTTTTTTCTACTCCATTATAAAGTACTTTATAGTAGTTAAACTGCGTCTCAGTTTGTCTGCTTTTTTGTAGTTTAACATACACTTAGAAAAAAAGATAATTTCAAGTTTTACCTTATGGTAAAAAACTTAAGTGCATGATATATATGCTTTAAGGTCTAAAGGTTATAAAAAAGATAACTTTATATCTACTTTTATGATATGATACTATCATTGTGTTTTATCATTTACCTTTTCTAAGAATAATACTTGAGATGGTTAGATCACTTTAGTAATGGTTGGATTAATCTAACTTAAATTGTGTATGACAGCAGGCAGATAGCCGGTAAATTAAAAAAATTTTAGCTTAAATTAAATTAGGTATCATTTAGTTTTGGTGGTTTTGGAAATCATCTTTTAAATAAAACTATTATAAATACATGCTTATTTCAACCTCTACTCCCAAACTACTTACCAATCTCAACTAAACTTTAAAAATTTTATTTGAGTTGGGCTGATCTGTGTACAATACCACCCCAATTATGGGATTTTGAATTAAAGGTAAAGAAGGATAAAACCTGGAAAAACCTCCACATGCAGCATATAACAAGCCAGGAACTCCATGGACCACCTTGCTATTTGCTATATTGGTTTGGGGCATTGAGCACAATGCTAACACTTAGCATCAACCCACTGGGCAAGAAAGTGAGTTTTGCGCGCCACTTTGTTGGGTCACCTTTTAAGATTGAGGTGTTGTTTTAGCCTTTCATCAGCTAATTGATGCAAAACATGACATCATAATTTTGTTTTCTATTAGTAATGCTAAGCCTAAATATTAATTAGTATTATAAGGTAAATCTTTAATTATTTAGATAAAGTTCAGTGGTGAAATATGAGATTTGAAGCTTACCTTTTGCCAATTGGATTTCAAGATTTTGTTTGTGAGCAAATTATATTCTTATAATTTAACTTTGCTACCCTCCACTCTAGTGAAATAATAGCCAAATTGAAGAGTTTTGGAGTACTACAAAATTGAAGTAAATTGATTCTCCAATTCTTCAATGGTTTATTTATTTTATAGATGATTTGACATAAAATTTCTTAATTTAATCTTAATTATATAAAGGTATTTATAACTTAACTACAAATTTAATTTATTTTAATTTATTGTGGGGAAGGCTGACCATGGGACGGACACTTCCAAATATGACTCAGAAGAGACAAAACTTAGTACCAGGGGAGGCACCCCAGAGAAGCGATGCTATCTCTTGTTGCCAGCGGGAACGCCACTTATGTGGAGGGGAGGAAACGTGTGAAGGGGCCATAGCCACAATTGAGCATGTGTGGAGGAAGGGGTCTGATTTGATGAACCAGACTGGGAACCAGGAAGAGACCAGCTGTCAGAGATGCGGTGGGAGGTATCCAAACATCCACACTTGAAAGTGGTCCACCAAATGGGACCAGAATCTGTGTACCGCTTCTGGGAGGTTGGGGGTGGAGCCTGCGATGGCATCTAAGACAATTGTGTGGATGGTCCACATGGCAATTGCAACCACCAAAGCACGAAGGGAGGGCAGAAGGGGGAGGCCATTGATAGAGCGAACATATCTCTTGAAAGACTGAAGGGATGCGTTTGATCCTGGCCCAGAAGACGTTGAACTTCGCGCCATATCACTTTAGAGGTAGGGCACTTCTCCAGGCGGTGAAACAGCGTTCCATACTGGCCACACATGACACAGGATGAGTGTAAAGCGTTAGAGCGCTCAGCTGTATGATACACCCACCTCAGGCAGCGCCACACATGAGCAGACTTGAGGTTGCAACAGAGGATGGTGTACATATTTCCAGATATTTTTTGGGTCTCAATGGAGTAAGGGATGTCCATCATGTCCAGGTAGTCCACCCTGGATAGGACATGGGGTCGAATGGGGATCGCGCTATCATGGATGGGTAGCCCCTGTACCTCTTGTGTGAACTGAGGAGAGGGGCGGCCTCTTTGGGTTGTATGTCTGCTAATACGAATTCTCCACTCAGCGCTCCACATGGAGAGGAGGATTCGTTTGTAGTGGGTTTTAGTCCCGTGAGGACCTGTGGCCAATGTATGTGAAGCGAGGTATTTCATCAGGGAGTGGGGGTTTGATGGATTGTTGAGGCCCAAGGCGCGGGAGAAGTTGGAGCGGGCTGCGCGGGACCAGTGTTGGGAGGGGAGTGTAGGGGTGGTGACGGCCGCAATCCAGGTACCCAGGATCTTGGTGGCATGGGCTTTGAAGTCAAGCAGGCCCATGCCACCATGATGTTGAGGGCCAAACATGACCTCTAACCGCACTGGTAGAAGGCGGCCCAACCAAAGCCATCCTTGCAGCAAGGCGTACAAGGATTTGTAGAAGCTTGGGGAGAAGGGGATGGCATGGGCTCCAAACCAGACTTTGGAGAGGAGCATGGAGTTGGCTAAAACAATCCTGCCAGTAAGGGAAGTAGGGTGGGCTCTGAGAGAGGCGATTCGCTTCGTCACATTATCCAGAATATGGCACTCCATTACTGCTTACACGTATCCGCCTGCCTCTATCCACACGCCCAGATGGCATACTGGTCCTATGGTAGGAAGTGGCACGAAGGGGAGCACCAGTGGGGCAGTGTGTTTTGAATTAGTGGGGCGAGGACGTGGGCGAGCAGATGGGCCAGGTTGGGAACTAATTGCTGGGGTCCAGCAGTTCTGAAACTGACCAAGGAGGATGATTTCAGTTTTGGAAGCGTTCAGTGCCGCGTTGCTTACCTGGGAATACTCCTGGATGAGAGCTTCAAGCGCGCGTGCATCTTGATTATTAGACACCCCCACCACACAATCATCTGCGAGCGCCATTATCTTGACTGGGGCTTGGCCTGGCACATGGACCCCAGTGAGTTGGGTATTCACATTTCGCAGTAGTGGGTCAAGGCTGAAGTTGTATAAGAGTGGGCTGAGGGGGTCCCCTTGTCGCAAGCCCCTTTGAGGGCGGACTACTTCCGTTAGGAAACCTTGGCCGCGCACTGCCATTGTTGCAGATTCCGTGAGCAGCATCACCCATTTAATGAAGCGGGGAGGTAGGCGGAATTGTTGGAGGCAGGCCCTAAGGTATTCCCAGTTTACTCTATCATAGGCCTTTTGTTGGTCCAAGAATACAAGTGCCCCAGAGGCTGTGGACTGACACACATTAGCCACAGAGTGCACGTTATCCCAAATTGACCTTCTGGGGATGAAACCAAATTGTTCTGGGGAGATGGTGGCAGATGCTACAGTCCCTAAACGGTTAACCATGATTTTTGTTAAAATTTTGGTGTCTGTGTTTGTTAGAGAAATGGGGCGCCAGTTGGCTAAGTCTAGCTTATCCCCTTTCTTGAAGAGTGTGATAGTGAAGGCCTCATGTCCTCCTGGTAGGAGGAGCGTTTCCATCAGGCTTTGGTTAAGTGAGGCAATCAGCAATGGGGATATATATCTGAAATATTTTTTGTAGAATTCATATGGAATGCCATCTGGGCCTGGGCATTTTCAGTTTGGTTCACCGCAAATGGCTGTCCATAATTCATTTGGAGTAATCAAATTCATTATTTCCGGGTTTAAGAAAATGGAGCGGATGTGGGCTCAGTTGAGAAATTCCGCCACTTCAGCTGGCTGAATTGGGTCAGAGCGGTACAACTTGGAGTAATACTGTTGCATTTCAATTGCCACTTCAGCTGGTGTATCCACAATAGAATTATCCGATCTTCACACCTGTGTGCAGGCCACGCTCTGGCATGGTGCAAAATTTTTTTTTAAAGAAATGTGCGGTGCACTTTTCACCTTTTGTGATGCGTGTGGCCCTGTACTGAACACAAACCCAATGTTTGTGTTGTCTTTTGAGTGCGTTGAGGTGGGCAGCTGCCTCCAACCACTTCCGTCCCCATGCAGAGCTGTATCCTGTAACTGGGATGTTGGACTCTAAGTGTGCCAATTCTGCCATAGTGCGCAAGATAATCGCTGATGTGGCTCATGAGCATCTGGAGGATAGATGGCGATAGTGGTAGATGGTATCATATTTGAAAGTTGCCCATGTGGAAATGGGGTCCACGCAAAATGGTGTAACAAACTTTTTTGCCATAGTTGCCTCTTCTACCCACATGGAAAATCCTGGCAACCCGAGCTCGGGGGCAGATTTTGTACCAATGTGGGGCCTTAGCAGCCATGACAGGTAGGTGGTAGGTTAGCGAGACCAGTCAATGGTCAGAGAATTCCAATTTTGTTGTCTTGAAGTGGGAGATGTGGGGTTGGAATTTTGCCAGCGTTAGAATAATGTCGATGCAGGTCATGGACCTTAATTGGCTGTTGTGGACATGGGGATGCATCATGTTTTTGAGCAGCAGGGCATGTCGCGGCAGTGCATCCACTAACCTGAGGGTGGCCTTTAGAACGCGTAGTTCTACATGACCCTGGGGGGCGTGGGGTGAGGAAGGCCACTGGTCCATTGGTGTGTTTAGCCAACAGTTCATGTCGCCAACTATGAAAGAGTCTGGGGGTAGCGGGAGGGATTTGACTGATGAGAAAAATACCTGATGCTCATGTGCACTGTTTGGGGTATAGATGTTGACAATTGTGTGTGCTACGTCGGCCCATGAGAAGGTGACAACAAGCACTCGGCCATTTAGGAATGTTTCTGAGGATAAAAATTTGAAAAATTTATTTTTCCAAATTAGCACCCCACAGTGCATTGACCAAAAGGATAGGGATGGGAGGAGCATTGTTTTCCAAGCTTCCTCAGAACCTCGTGGACAGTGGGACTCCTGGATGGCCAGGATATCCACAGGTAAATTGTGTTGTAAAAAACTCAGTTTCTTAGCCTGGGATGGGGAGGCCTTGAGTCTGGCGATATTCAACGTCCCTATGGTGAAGGTTTCCCCCATCGTACCTTAGGTGTGAGGGGGTGGGCACCCAGGCCCACCATCCTCTTCTAGATCCCCGCGGGCCTTCACAGCAGTGCAGGTGTTAGCAGCAATGCTATCGGAGTTTTTATTGATTTTTGCAGAAAGAGTCACATTGGCTTTAGCCTTTGCTTTTTGTTTTCCTGACATTGGACGAATTTTTTGCGGTGCGGGTGAGTTTGGTGCACTGTTGAGCAGGTCAAAAAAAATTTCAGTTGGGATGGGTCCCAAGTCAGTTTCAATCAGAGCTTGGGTGCAATGATTGGGTGAGATTGAATCTCCCATTGGATCCTTGGATTGAGTGGCTTACTTGGCATGGGCTTCCCAATCTGATTGGTTGATGGATTCCCAAGTTGCTTCCGCCGCAAAGGTCTCCATGTCCTCCTGGTGTTGTGAGTGTGGGATAGCAGTGGTGGCTTTGGCCACTTCCTTGGCCGCGGCCCTATGGGCCTGCTTAGCCTTCTTCCGCTCTTGTGGGGAGATAGGCTTTACCAGTAGGTAGCAGCCTTGTGCTCCCCATGGGAAGGCCTCCTTGGTGCTTGCGGTTGGTTCATAGTGCGCCTCTCCACTGGCCATGGCCGCTGAGGGGTGCTCTTGGAATGTGACGCCCTCCTTGATGGGACATGCATGTGCCTTATGGCCAAATGCATCACAGTGGGTGCAAATGGGGGGCGCGCTGTCCACAGTCACCCTGAATGGGTGGGTGGTATGCCCTGTGATATCAATAAAAGTGGAGTGCGGGATCTGGGTTAGGTCCTTCACAATCTCCTCAGTTGGGGTCAGAACTGTGATGGCTTTGCCGGTGCACAGGTGTGGCATCAGCGTGAAGCGTTGCATTTTAAAAGATTGTATTTCTCCATATATGGCGAGACCATCTTTCAGGTGTTGTTCCAAATTGTCATGTTTTACCGTAGTAGGCAAAAAGTTGAATGTGAGGAAAATTTGGTTTGATTTTGTCCATCTGGTGCATTTAGTTTCGATGACCCAATGCCCTTCAGGGAGGTTGACCACTATGCACACCGCTGCAGCCTCATCTGCTGCCATTTTGCTTTTGAAACCTAGGTCCAGCCAACTGCGTGACATGGAGTGAGGTGCAACGTACACCGCAGTTGGGAAAATTGTGTGTACATCTTCACAAAATTTTTTCCATAAGGCCATTTTTTGGATGTTCAGAAACACGCGGACTCCAAATTCCACCGATGAAAGTGGCTGGGAGTGTGGCGTGTTGATGTACTGGTTGCATTGTGCTTGCCATGTGAGTATCTCTGGGGAAATAGTGACCGCCAGTTTTTTAGTATTTTTGACAATTCCGCCGGATTCTCTGGGGCGTTTTCAAATGTTGGAGGCTGCGGGCCTTCCACCTGCTCCTCTTACCTTGCTTGCCCAACTGCTCCCTGACATGGGCGCAGACTAATCTCCTCTGTGAGATTATCAAACTAGATTCAGTCTTGAATTGAATAGGTTGCAATAGTGATTGCAATGAGAAAGAAAAGTTTGGACAGTAACCCTAAAAAATAACTTAACCACAAATTATAACCAATAAAAACATATAATTTAAGCTCAACTGATGAGCTTGCCATTAGATATTGTTGTGAATTGGTTTCATAAAGCTTTTAACATTATTAACATGTAAATAGCGATAAATGTTTTTAGGTAAGTAAACAACTTTTAATATATAGATAGAATCAGTACTATAATATATAGATAGTTTAATGCATTAGTTATTTTAAGGATGATACCTCAGCTTATATTGCATAACTTAACTCTAACTCAAGGTAAGCACTTTAGTAGTTTTTAGTTATTTTGATAAAATATTTACTATATTTTTTGTTTTCACTATACTGCTTATTTATTTGAGGCAAGCTAACCAGGGGATGGATATTAACAAAATAGAGAAAGAAAGTATCAACATGAAACCTGAGCAGCGTCAACTCCATCAATGAAAGTTTTCCACCTCCAGATTGGGACTTGGATTTCTCTGGTTATGTCATGGGTAATATTTTCGTGTTATTAGACCTACTAACCGCCAATAGTTTCCTTTGGCTGGCACTCCATTGATGTGAAAAGGGTGGAAATCAAACCTGCAACCTTAAGGAGCTAGTTGTACACCCTTTTAACCTTCTACCCCTTTTTCACTATGCTGCTTAAATTTTAAATTTTAAATTTTATTTGAGGTGGGCTGACCTGGGGACAATACTGCACTGATTAGGGAAGTGAAGAAAATGGGAAAGGTTCACTATGCTGCTTAAATTAGAGAAAAATATTCACTAGATTGTTGTTTTCAAATCCCCACTTAAATTGCAGAATTATAATTTCAACTCAAAGGTATGTACTTTAATTGTTTTTAGTTATTTAGGAAAATATTTAGTATATTATTGTTTTTTTATCCCCACTTAAATTTCAGAGAACTCTTCACTAGATTGTTTTTTTTCACTATGCCTGCTCAAAGTGCAGATTTACAATCTCAAATCATAGGTAAGCACTTTAATAGTTTTTAGTTATTTTAGTAAAATATTTATTATATAGGTGGGTTTATTATCACCACTTAGGTTGCTTAAGTTTAGTCTCACCACCAAGATAAGCATAATATTTAAGTTTTAAATATAAGTTGATATCATTTTATGTTAATTTTTTTGATTTCATATATTATTACTATTGCAGATAATAATACTTTATTTTACTAGATTTTTATTCCAAGGGGAGGATACCCCAGTGGTAGAATATGGACCCTCTATCACTGCCTCCCCAAGTTTGATCCCAGCAATGAACTTTGGGTAGGGGACAATCATAACTGTGTTTGCATTGCACGCTAATGCCCCAAACTGAGATAGCAAATATCAAAGGTGGTCCATGGAATATCTGGCCTATCATATGCTGTGCATGGAGGTTTTCCAGGTTTTATCCTCCTTTCCCATTCATTCAATTTCCTCTCAATTGGTGCAGTATTGCTCCCAGGTCAGCACACCTTGAATAAAATTTAAATTTTAGATGTTTTATTCCAACGCAATATCCAAAATCTGAAATATTATTGAAATCTTTTTCAAGGTAAGTTTTTTTGATGTTTTACTTAATTTACTAATATAGCATTTAATTTTGCTGCTTTATAAGGTGTTTTCCTCAGGTTTGGCCATTTGAAATCTGAAATGAATACCATCTTTTCAATATAAGCCTTTAGTGTGATAATTAATTTTGGTAAGCATGTTTTTGACTTACCCATCTGTACTCATCTGAAAGGGTTAAAAGTATCTTTTAAGGTGAGTTTTATTTCTTACTTGGTAATATTTTAGTAATGTTTCTGGTATTGATAGCATAAACTATCTGTTATCTACATTTACTAATATCCTCATGGTAAATTCTAACATCTTTTTTGATCTAATATAATGTTTTAATGTCATTTTTGATTTTAGCATATATCTGAAATGGCTGCAAACATTTTTAATGTGAGGTTTGTTTCTTACATGGTATTAGGTTTAGTAATATGTTTGATTTTGATCTCAGCATAAACTATATGCTATCAAAAATGTCTATTATCATTTTTAAGTCAAGTTTTGATAATTTTACTTGATTTTTACAAATTAACAACTTTGTTTTTAGATTCATTATATTCTGTCTGTGAGGATCTATGTTCACTAACACCATCAAGGTATGTTTTTTTATTTATGTCTTACTATATTAAAATTTAACTTTTCAAATAATTGCTCATTAGCAAAAAAGTGATAAATTGTAACAATTTTATTATACTGAGCTTTTTCCAGGCTTTAATACTCTATATAATCTAACCATTTTTTTGTGTTTTATCTAATTTAGCTATTTATGTTGCTTTAAACTATTATAACTTTATTGAAGTTTTTGATCTTTTAATGGTTGACTTATACAGGGGGTGGAAGGTGAGTCATTAGGGTGTATGGCTACCAAACTGAAGGTTTTGGGTTTGATTCCCACCCTTTTCAAATCAATTGGAGTGCCAGCCAAAGGAAGCTGTTGGCGGTTAGTAGGTCTAATAACACGAAAATTTTTCTTATGACATAACCAGAGAAATCCAAGTCCCAATCTAGAGGTGGAAAACTTTCATTGATGGAGTTGACACTGCTCAGGTTACATTTCAATACTTTCTTTCTCTATTTTGGTAATGTCTGTCCCCTGGTTGGATTGACTCAAATGAAAAAAATAATAGTTGACTTATACATAAACTATATATTTATATATACTATACTATAATTAAATCAGCTATTCTTGAATAAATACATTTTATCTGTATAAGGTACTTTATTAAATTGACTATGGTCAGTTTGCTTGTCTATAAGCTTAGTAAATTATGAGTTTTTATTTGAAGTTATGCTATTATATACTTAGCTACAAGGGTAACAGCAAAGCTGTTGGTCTGAGTGGCAAATGGTTGGTTTATGGTTTATACCATACTATCATATGTATTTTGAACCTTAGTGTGCTGCTTTATTGTATAATATTATAATAAAAAAGTTAACTCACATGTTATGAGGGTAACAGCATAGTTGTTAGTTCAAATTTTACAAATGATAGGTTTTTTAGATCATAAATTATATTATCTTAGCACTTTTAGACTTAAAGAATGCTCAGTGCTATTTATATAGTATTATTTTAGCTCATAAAAAATGATGGCAACAGCAAAGCTATTAGCCTGAGGGCCACAAATGATAGCCTTTATGGTATCATACCAAATATCATGAGTATTTTGAACCTTAAATTGCTGCTCTGAGTTATAATTTACAGTAAAAAAGTTAGCTCATAGGGAACAAGGGCAAAAGCAAAGCTGTTAGTCTGAGTGGCACAAATGATAGTTTTTCAAGGTCAATGGGGTTCATAGCATAGCATTGGCACAGATACCAGAAAGAGGTCACCACCATAGCTGGTGGCCAAATGGAGGCTGTGCCAGTGTGAGCTCATCTTCAACCCCCTCTCCAAGGTCAAATGTTTGGCGCACTTTTGGTTGAGCTCACTTTTTAAGATCAGTGTGTTGTTTTTAAAATTTGTTCACTGATTGGGCTATAACATGATGCCATTTTTAGTGTTGCTTTTAGCAATGCTCACCCCAAATTGTTCATTGATGTCAAATTTGTTTAAATCAATTTTTATTAGCCATGATTCAGTGGTTTAGTCTATGGCAATGTGAAGCTTAATTTTAAGTAATTAGATTGCTTAAAAGTAGTTCTACAATAATTGCCTATATTCAGCTAATTGGAAAGTTTAAATCTGTCTTTTCTACCCCTCCCTGACGATGAGCATGCCTTTATATATTAGGGGTTTTGTAAGGTTATATACATATAAACTTAATTCTCATTATATAAAATATACTCTCCAATTTTCAAATACTAAACACAAATGATGCTTCATACAGAATCAGATCTATTTAATTATAATCATATATAGTATTTCAATATATAAAGAGATTCTTTAATTTTTTAAGAACATGAATAAAAATGGCTATCTGATTTATTTAATTTATATACCTTTTTTGCTTTGATTTAAACATTTTGCACTTCAAGTTCAACATTTTACAAATCAATTTCAAAGATGCATGGCGGATCCCCCTTTTGTGTTGGGCACCACTAGTGCTAAAAACAATTTAAGTTTAACATTTTATACTATAACTTCAACATTTTATATTTTAATCTCAACACAATTTTTGGTGATAGTTTTATTATATTATTCCTGCTAAAATAGTGCAAGCATATTATTGCCCACTCTTTTTTTCCTTTTTTAAGATATTTTTATATCCCTTTATGTCAAACTATAATCTACCAAAATGAAAACACTGATGCTGAGGAAATCAATAAGTCTGTAGTTAGAACTATATGTGATGCAAATTACTAAAACTAAAAATATTAAAATTGAATTATAAAATATTAAATTTCAAATATAAAATATTGAAGTTGAAGTATATTATTGAATGAAATATGAAATGTTGAATTTGCAAATAAAAATGCGTGGCACCTACCCCTTTTGGGTTGGGTATCACTAGTGCTAAAAAATGTGAGATGTTGAAATTGATTTGTAAAATGTTGAAATTTAAATGCAAAATTTTGAAATCAATTTGAAAAATGTTGAAATCAAAATGCAAAATGTTGAAATTAAAAATAAAAATGGTAGATACAAAAAAAGCTTTTTAGATTTATTTAATATCAGATTAATTTAATATGTATATACACTAGATTCTCCATATAATTTTTCAATGTAATACTATATAATATCTTTGTTCATATACTGATGTAATTTGATTCTAGAAATAAAAGGTTTACCCTATATCATATGTAGTCAATTAGCAAAATATTACCTATAACATATGTAGCTAATCAGCAAAACTTTATTTTGTTAGAATTTTGATCTATTATTATCTAATAAATTTAACTTGATTCAATAGGGGTTTTTATGTTTGAAAGAGCATTTAAGTTTTACTCTATATATACGGCTGATTGGATAAATTTTAGATGCCTTACTGTTATCTAATTAATCTAATTTGATTAAAGATAGTTTTAATTTAGATCTAATACTTAGAGCTATAGTTTATATCATAATTAGCTAATCAAATAACTCTATTTATAAAGATGATTATTCAACTTTATTTGTAGCAATGTAATCTGATTTATAAATGGGTTTTATATTTTGTTTTAATACAAAGTGAAGCTGATCAGCAGCTGATCAGATAAATGTCTACCTAACTTAGTTTTGAAGGATTTAAAATTTGATCTATTATAAATATAGCTAATTATACTTTTCTTTTAGTATGATACCTCAATTTTAATTTTATAACCTAATCTGACTTAGGAATACTTCACGTCTTGATCTATATTAAATTTATTTTATCAACCTATTCTAATTTTTGAACATTTTAAGTTTTGCTCCATAAATATGATTCATATCACTTTTTTACTACATGCAGCTAATAGGATTCTCAATAAGCCATTCAAATGTGTCAGACAATTACAAGTCTGATGTTGTAATAAGAGTGATTCAAGTTTCAAAATAATTTAAATTGCCAAAAAAACTTGGTAAATTCTCTGTGGAACCCTGCAAATTGGGGTAACATGATTGTCCCTAATCCTTGGCCAAATTGCCTAATGGCTAATAGCAGGCTTACGTTGAACATTCAGCAAAATTGGGTAGTTGTTCTGAGGGTCCTCTCATCCCCTCTCTAACATAGTCCCAACACCTACTCCTTGACCATCCCCTTTTATAGCCTTAGATGTGGTTTCACAAAAGACAAATATTTTCCCACCCAATAATTGGGTAAATATATTAAACCACTGCCTCATGGATATGTCCTACCTGCTACTACCCTCCATTGGTCATTCCATCTAATTGAGGATAGCCTCGAGATCTCTGATAGGTCAAAAGCCCATATTATCAAATTCAGATGCACCCAGCTTATACCAAATTTCCCATCTTACTCACTTCAAGCTTCAATACAATTTAATACTTAGCATCAAGATTATAATAAGGTTTTCTTTTTAATCCCCTGATTGCAAACAAATAGAAACTTATAAATATAAATCTTTTATTCTAGTTGAAGTTTTAATATTTTTAATTAATTTGGTCGATCACCCCCTATTCTTTATTACACAGTAGAGAACCAACTTCTCCTGCATAATATTTATTGTTATTAAGGTGTGAAAACGCACCAATGAGATAACCAAACCATGAATTCCAACAAGTGGTGCTCACTACAGGGGGTAGTACACCATAAAAACAATTATTAAAAATGGAGGAGGTTGGAGTGAATAACCCTCACAACCTCCCCACAGCTTCAAAATCACGGCTAGATGCTTTAGCCCAGATTGCCAGCGCACTGTCTGGGCTTAAAACGCTCAAACAGCGCGTTTTAAGCCTCTCATGAGGCTGCCACAATTATTTCCAAGTCCCCTTTCAGAAACAAATTTACCACAGGTGAGGGTAGCATTGCTTCATTCCTCTTTGTATGTGAGGAAGTTATGGATGAGACTACCAATTAACAAAAAAAAACTAAAGCATATCCTCCCCTTCCTCAGCTGCTCTGATCAATAGGTGATGGTACCTTATATGGCCATCCTTAAAACTTGGGCAGAGGAAAAAACGAGCTCATTGAGAAATTTGGATCCGTGCAGAGCTTTCACAGGAAAAAACAGGCATTTATGTGTATAAGTCTACTTGAAGGGTAATAATTTGCTGTCACAGACTGGAAAAACCCCAGTTCTGGCCGCCATATAAAAGTTTCTTTGGCACATCAACAAGAAACCAAAGCGGCCTAACCAAAGCAGAAAAGAGGTTTGGAGTACTAAAAAGCACCAAACATTTCACCTACTTAATGGTTACGCATGACTTTTTGATTGGTCTGACCCAATCACATGAAAGCTCCTCAGAAATGAGCACCCCAAAAAGACCACAGGTATGCGAGGTATGAAAACCCTTAAACAACCTTTATTTTTATTCCAGAAATAAAAAGGGACCCGCCGATCAGAGCTCAGCTGGGGAGCAACCAACAATGCTCCCCAGAAGGGACATGTTAGGGTAAGAATTACAAACTGAGGTTTGGAATGGGTGGGCGCGCCTTATAAAGGCAGCACTTTGGGGCCCTCCCCTGAGCTATCAATTAGGCTTTCACAAGCCTAATTAACAGCTTGGGTGAGGCAAAACCCAATGTCTGAAGTGACAAAATGAAAAAATGTTTATAAGTGATCCAACTCAGATTTGGAAAATCCAAAGCTGAGTCAGAATGTAATAAATGAGGCAAAATTGTCCGTTACAGTTGCCACCTTCATTGACCAGTTTTACAGTGTGGCCCAGCCTCCACTGCATACTAATATGCTACCTTTGGATGATGCAATTGCTGCCATTCTGGTTGTATTAGCCTCTTACCCTTCCTTAGGCCAATATTGTCTCAGTAAAGCATTCCCTACAGAATGTTTGGGATATAAAAGAGGCATTATTAGAGGTTGCTGATATTTATGAAGCTACGCCTACCCAGAAAATCATACTGACCCTCCAGTGCTAACTACCTTTCCAAAGCCAGTTCCCATGGGGCGTCCCAAACTAGACTGCACGCCTCCATTAAAGGTTGGCCAGAGGGCACCAGGGGTGATAAGGTCAGGCTCTTTCTCATCTGCGGCGCCCCAAGTCAGCCCTATAAAACAGTTTGAGTTTTCATCACACCCTGCACTCTCTCTTAAGGGGTCCATCACTACGGCTCCACCCTCATGTCCCTCAGAGATATCCTGCAGAATAATCACGGCCTCACCTCTGACCCTGCGTCAAAAAAACTCTTCTCCTCAAGTGGCCTCAAAAGTTGGTGCTGCTATGATGCTCCCCTAAGAAGCCAAAAGGGTAGATGAATGCCAAAATGCCATTCCCTGTGAGGAGAACAAGCCTGTTTTTCAGCCCACTCTTGGAAATTCGTTAAGGTGCATTGACATTCCTTTCTGATGATGAGTCTGAAGGGGGTGGTGAAGACGTGGGTTATTATGTCCTGGGTGCCCCAATGGATGTGCAGATACTGGATAGTTTGAGGCCTGAAAGAATAGATATGGCTATAATACTACAACAAACCTAACTTCAACAGTTGTTGAGGTGTTCAGAGGTTATCAAGACCACCAGTGATGCTGATCAGCTTATTGGTTCAGTAATCTGATCAACCCAACAAGTTGATACCCTCCAATCTATAAAGGATGGATACCCTGCAATGGCTCAACGCCTTGCATCCTCTTTCCATTTAGAGGAGGTTCTCACCCTCCCCCTACTTTTGACATCACAATAACCAAGGTGGAAGTTGTCATCAATAAGGTGCAAGTTTTAGCCATCCTTGATATGAGTTCTCCAGTGAACATGGTTTCTTCAAAGCTTATCAATAAAATTATGTTGGCTCCTGGCCTGGAATGTTTGCAAGAGTTCAGAACTGCGGGGCCAACAACATACAATTATGGAACCTACTCTTCTCTACCCATACAGATTGGGAAATTCTAATGGCTGCCCCTGCTGTGGCATTAAACAATAATGCATATGAACTTCTCATTAGCACTCAATTTATGATTATGATGGAATCATTAGTATGAAACAAGGATTTTGATCCTTTTTAATTATGAAGTTTCCCTGGTCTTTTCACATGATGAGCTTAAGAAGAAATAATACATAACCGTCTTTGAGTGTCCTTTCTCCACCTTCACTCTTACATATACCATGTCGGGCAGAAGCACAAAAATCTGCCTGACCCCATGGATGCTGCAGATGGCCTTCCATTATAAGCGTCAGAGGAGTTAGTAGTCAAAGCGGGTGAACAAAAAGTGATAGACACCAAGATTACTATGAAAAGCCCCTGAAACTGCCTACTGCACTTAACATTTATTGATAGAATAAGCCCTTTGGAAGCTTGGGTGTTACCGGGTATACTAGACCCTTCCTATCAGTGTCACATCAATCTTATGTTTTTGAATCTTACTAACAATGATATGGTCATAAAGAAGCATCAGGAGTTTGGAAAAGCCCTGCTGATTCCAGTTAGAGACATCCGACAAGTCCATCATATTGGGTCTATGTTAGATCTGGTACTATCTACGATCAATTGATAGGCACTTTGCCCCAAGTTTAAATTTCTGAGGATCTATCCCACAAAGAGCTCAAAAAGTTCACTCTCTCCTGGAGTCCTATAGTGACATATTTTCCCAATACAATACTGATTATGGACATATAAGGGTTGGACTCATACCATTGATGTTGGTGATGCTCAGCCTATTTGATCCAAGCCTTATCAAAAGATTTAAGGTTGAGGAGCTCTAAACGAGGACGGAGCTGAAACAGTTGCTGGATGCGAGGCTGCTGATGCCTTCTCAAAGCCCTTGGTCTTCCCCTCTTTTACTAATAAAGAAGAAAAACGGAGGTCATTGGGTAGTTATGGACTATTATAGATTGAACAAACTCATAAAGAAGGATAGCTATCCTATCTCCTATATTGACGATGCATAAGCTCAACTCTCCAGATCTAACTACTTTTTCGCCATGGACTTGGCTAGCAGCTATTGGCAAATGGACCTTTCTCCTCAAGCTTAGGATAAAAGCGCTCTTATTTGCAGTAAGGGTCTCTTCCAATCTACATGACTACCACAAGTGGTGTGCAATGTGCCCGCCACTTTCCAGAAAGCAATGGAACATATCTTTCAGGACCTTAAATTAAGCTGCATCATCGTCTAACTTGATGATATCATGGTGTTTTTCAAGACCTTTGATGAGCATCTACCCACTTGAAAGAAATGTTCTGATGCATGCGGGCTTCCAACATTAAATTTAAGCCATCAAAATGTACGATGCTCCAGAAAAAAGAGGATTTCCTTATACACCATCTCTCAAGATGGTAATCACTTTTACAAGATAAGGTCACAGCTATATCCAAGATGCTGGCACCCAAAACCTTCCACGACATCCAGGTATTCTTGAGCATGATGGGGTATTATCATCAGTTCATTCCCAAACTGCCCAGCTCAGTGAGCCCCTTGTCCGCCTCTTGGCTAAGAACACTTCCTTTAATTGGGGTGCAGAAAAAAAATCCGCATTTGAGACCTTGAAAATCTTATTGAAAAATAGGCAAATCCTCCGCCACCCTGACTAAGGCAATCCCTTTATGCTTTTACAGATGCCTCTGATTCCATAGTTGGAGCTATCCTGGCTCATCTTGATGTGCATGGGGTCTATCATCCTGTTTCATACTACAGCAAGATGCTCTCCAAAGCTGGAGGTAACTACAGCGTCAATTAGAAGGAGTGCCTTGCTGTCCTTCTCGCTGTGAAGCTCTACCACCCCTTCTTATATAGGATTTCCTTAAAAGTGGTTACTGACCATGCATCCATAAAGTGGGTGCAGAATATGAAAGACCTTATGGGACGGTTGACTTACTGGGCTTTGAAGCTCCAGCATTATATTAAAATTTAGCATCGTGTGAGAACTAGCCATATGAACTTAATGGATTGACTCAGCTGCCTGCCCTTCATTTAGATAATAATGAAGCTGTGGGGTTACATGTCCTCCTAGTGACTTCTGATTTATGGGGGATGAGGATGAACTTGCACAAAAAATGCTATCTCATCAATTTTGCAATACCAAGGTGGAAAGTGGGTTGCTATACAAGAAAATAGGGTAAACTGGTTGCCCTACCTCCAGCCATCAGAGCAAGTACCTGTCATTTTGAAGTCCCATTCTATTTTGGAGCATAGTGGGGTACAGAAGACATATGAGTGTGTTAAAGAGCGCTATACTGGGAGGGCATCATAGAGGCTATAACTGAGGTCCTGTACGCTTGTATAACCTTCAAAAAGCAATCCAGTTTCAAGACCTGGTATCAATACCAACACACTATGCCTCAACAACCCTTCCACAACATAAGTTTAGACGTGGTTGGGCCTTTACCCCGGACTACTGGGGAAATCGATATATCTTGGACTGTATTGATCATTTCACCAAGTGGGTTGAAGTTGTGGCTCTCCCTGCTCCAACGGCCAAGGCCACAGCCACTTTCCTCTATCAGAATAGTTTTGTTTGACATGGTTACTCACAGGTTCTTCTTTATGATAAAAAAAACTTCACCTTCAGAGTGATGAAAATTCTTGCTATCTCCATGCCATACAACAGCTCTTTTCAGCCCCCTATAACCCCTCAACCAATGGTATTGTGGAGAGAGCTAATGGAACCCTGGCTTCTATATTATGAAAAATGGCCACTTCAGATCCCCTTCACTGGGATCTGTACTTACCAAGGGCCCTCATGGCCTACTGTATCAGTTACCATAGAATCCTCAAAATGTCTCCTTTCTGTGTATTGTATGAATGGGAACCTGGAGTGATGGCATTATTAGCCAAAGATAATTTCTCTGATAGGACTGACTCAAGCAAGCCATGAAGAAGTTGGCCCAGAGCATTATTCAGTTACAATCAAAGGCTATGTCTAATTTGGCTAAAACTGTCACCAAATAAGGTCAAGCTGCTAATGAGCTCCAGCACCCTCTACCTTCCTTCCAAGTATCCAAGTTGGTGCTTTATTATCATAGTTGTATCACTCCTAGTAGGGAGAAGTTTGGGTCTACTTTTGAGGGACCTTATTGTAGTCACTTACAAGTGAGGTTAGGAGTACTCCATCAAATCCCTTTCTATATAAGTCACTGTCAACTGGGTGCATGGCCGGTTCTTGACGCCATATTCTCCCTAACACTCTTGAAGAGGGTGATGTAAGACAATTACAAGTCTGATATTGTACTAAGAGTGATTCAGGTTTCAAAATAATCAATATCAGCCAAAAAGCAAGGTCAATTCTTGGTTGAACCCTGCAAATTGGGGGAATATGATTGTTCTCAATCCTCAGCCAAATTGCCCTATAGCTAATAGCAGGGTTACGCTGAACCTGCAGCAAAATTTGGGAGTTGTTTTGAGGGTCCTCTCCATCCTCTCTCTAATTTAGTTCCAACACCTACTCCTTGACCATCCCCTTTTATAGCCTTGGATGTGGTTTCATAAAAGACAAATTTTTTCCTACCCAATGATTGGATAAAATATAATAAATCACTGCCTCATAGATATATTCTACCTGCTACTGACCCTCCATTGGTCATTCCATCCAAGTGAGGTGAGCTTTGAGAGCTCCTATAGGTCAAAATCCCATATTACCAAATTTGGATGCACCAAGCTTATAATTTTTTAGTAATAGATGGTCCCAACCTGAGGGGGATTCATTGATGCACCAAGCTTATACTGAATTTCCCATCTGACTCACTTCAAGCTTCAATACAATTTAAATACTAAGCCTCAAGATTATAATAGGGCTCACTTCATAATCCTCTGATTGCAAACTAATAAAAGCCTATAAAAATCAATCATTTATTTTAGTTGTTTTTTTTAATTATAAAGTGTTTAATAACCCCTATTATTTATTCTGCAGTAGAGAAAAAACTTCTCCTGCAAAATATTTGTTGTAATTCAGGTATGAAATTCACCAGTGAGCTAGCCAAACCCTGAATTACAATAACATGGTCAGCTGTATTTTACCCTGTCACAAGTTACTAATGTATCTGATATAATAGTTTACATTGACCACTCTTGCCATCAGGGACATGTTATGAATGTTGTATTTGATGAAATTCTATCTCCCTATCCTTCAGATAATTAATTCCTATAATGTAATATTATACTTGTAAATATTATATAAGAGGTTATAAATTAATAATAGATTTTAATATAAATTAATAGTAGGTAATAAAAATAGAAACTTTAGTAAAAGTACCCATTAGATAATATCAGTTATCTTTTTAAGATAAACTATAGTAAGAAATTTACTTAAAGTGCAAGTGTAATTTAAAATCCTTAAGGCTTTACCATTAAATAATTATCTATTTTGTAACAACATAATTAATAATAAGTTAGTAATTCTGTATAAAATAGTGTTATATGATTATAAAATAAACATGGGACACAGATACTGGAATGAGGTCACCAGCATAGCTGGTGGCCAAATAGAGGCTGTGCCAGTGAGAACTCATAACGTCCCCTACCCAAAGTTCATCTACTGGGATTGAACTTGGGAGGCAGTGGTAGAGAGTCCATACTCTACCAGTGGGGTACCCTTCCTTTAATCTCAAATAAACTTGACACAATATTCCTTGAAATATATATAATTGTTCAGTTTATTTGATTGTTCCAATATTTCAGGTATAAAGTTGGCAGTTTTATATCTGTTTAGGTTTTATTATTTAGGTGATTTATTAGTCAATTAAATGGTATACTTTCAGATATTTAACTATATTACCTCATTTTATATATTTAGTTGATTTTATTGGTCAATCTATGCTAAATTTATTGATTGCAATCTACAATAATTCATTTTTAACCGAGTTTGAAAAAGGAGGTTCTCTATACGACCTGTATATATTTTTTGTTTTTTTCTGTCTGTTCGTGCATAACTATCACTACAAAAACAATATGGATGCCTAAAATCTTCAAAAAAGAGGATGCTCCAACTTAGGCCCATTTTGCTTTTGCAAGTATTGGTCCAGTATCTGATCATTAATTTAGTAAATATATCAAAATGAACTCGGAAGCGATGGATTTCAATTGTGAAACCAACTTATCGCTGGATAAACTTTATTCCGACATTGGTGAAGCAATAGCTTCGAAGCAATTTTTGACACGTGTCCTATGGCTGAGGGTATATTCAAAATCCCGGCAAGTATGAGATCATAGCGGGATGAACTTAAATAATTATGATTGGATATCGTTTTGTATAATTCGACGAATAAAATCAGCTAAATTTGATAAACTGAATTATTTTAGATGACGAACAGTAAATTTAGCATAGACTGACCAATAAAATCACCTAAATTTATTAAAATGAATTATTGTAGATGATGATCAGTAAATTTAGCATCGATTAACCAATAAAATCAACTAAATTTGAAAAACTGAATATTTTAGATGGTGAACAGTAAGTTTAGCATATATGACCAATAAAATAGCTAAATATAATAAAATTAATTACTGTAGATGGTGATCAGTAAATTAGCATACGTTGTCTAATAAAATCGCCTGAATTTTTTAGAAATTAATTATTTTAGATAGTGAGCAGTAAATTTAGCATGGATTGACCAATTAAATTAACTAATTTATTAAAATTAATTACTGTAGATGGAAATCAGTAATTTAGCATAGATTGAGAAATAAAATCAATGAATTTAATAAAATGAATCTTAGTATATTTGTTTATGAGATACTATATATATGCTGCCTCCCGAATTCGATCCCGGTAATGGACTTTGGGTAGGGGACGATTATGACTGTGTTGGCGTTGCGCACCAATGCCCCGAACCGAGATAGCGAATAGCAAAGGCGGTCCATGGAGTTCCTGGCCTATCATACGCTGCGCATGGAGGTTTTCCGAGTTTTTCCTCCTTTCCCATTTCTTCACTTCCCCTCATCGGTGCGGTATCGTCCCCAGGTCAGCCCACCTCGAATAAAATTGAAATTTAAATTTACTATATATAATATATATACAATGAGTTTTATTTTTATAGAGAAATAGTGAGGCTTCAAAAAGGATATATACATATAGGGATTTTTAATAAAATCAGGAAAAGATCTACTTTTAGAATGCAGCAAACTTTTTTTGGAAAAAGAACTATAGGTAAAGTTTTTTTTTGTAAAAAAAGAACCTTCAAAAAAATTTTGGGAAAAAAGAACTTCTTAAAAAGATACTAAAAAGTATGAAATAATTGAGAACTTATGCCTCCTCAATAAAACCCTTTTTGAAGTTTTTGCCATATTTTAAACAGACTTATAATAGCCATTTACAATATATATATACTCAGCACTATATATTTTAAGTTGCTTATAGTTTACACTTGGACCCAATCCAGACATAAGATATAATTTGTATTTGTGAGCAAAATTCTATAAGTCAGGTTGGAAGATGGCGCTGAATTCAAAAAGGGTTTTATTGAGGAGGCATAATTTCTTAATTATTTCATACTTTTTAGTACCTTTTTTAAAGGAGGTATTTTTTTTCAATTTTTTATTAAATCTAGTTGCTTTTAAAGGGTGGTTAGCCTGGCAGGGTAATTCCTGCTTCCACTCTAGTGCAGGTTTTGTTCACAAGTTCGAAACCTGCGCTGGCTAAAAAATCTCGGTGTGGTATATTTGTCCTAAGGTCGATCCATCTTGATAACTTTTTTTAAATCTAGTTGCTTTCAATAATCAAATTATACAAAAATGATAGCCATCTACAATAATTATTTTATAAAATATAGTTGATTTTATTGGTCAATCTATGGTAGATTTACTTTTTTGTCATTTATAATAATCATGCATTAAATTCTTTTGATTTGATTGGTCAATCTATGGTAGATTTACTGATCGCCATCTACAATAATTCATTTTATTAATTTGATTGATTTTATTGGTCAAATTATGCAAAAACGATAGGCATCTAAATGGTTTAAACTCATCACGCTATGATCTCATACTTGCCTGGATTTTGAATATACCCCAGCCATAGGATATAGCAAGTCAATATTCTTATAACCATTGTCAGCCAACATTACAGTACCGAGGCTACTAATTTAAAGATATGGAATGCATTTCACCTCGTGAAATATTGGCGAATCCCCGATCTTCACGACACCAGTAAATTTTCGATTGGGGTGTGTATAAGTTAGTTCAAATTTTAAAATCCGATACATTACCTTAAAAATCTTCGTGACGTCTAAGATACCAGGCAGCAAAGGAGTGTTGCACGAGTGATGTATCGCGAGTAACTTTCAGTACCATCATTAATTAAGCTTATAGGCTTAAATTATCTAATCCTAGTTGTTTGTCAAAACCAAAACCAATTCGAAACCTTCGTCATAGTTTAGTACTATTAGATAATATATTATACTAAGAGGTATTGGAATTAGGATATATATTGCGCATGAGTCAAGTACGCTTCTGCCTTCACGAACTCGGAAGATTTTATCAAAATGTCAAAAGAGCCTAGTAAGTTGAGTTCAGGAATCTCTTCAGCTATGGGTACCATTAAGGAGGCGGTGGGTAAGACTTTTGGTAGCGAGGAGCTTGAGGCGGCTGGAACCATCGAAAAAGCAGAGGCGGCTGCCGAATCCAAGGCAGCTGATGCCAACGCCGAAGTTGAAGAAACGGCTATGCGGGCAAGAGAGGAAGCAAGCCAGAAATCGAAAGAGAAAAGCTCTAAACCGACCCTCAGCGAAAAAGCAGCTGACATCAAGGATGAAGCTGGAAAGAAGGTCCATCAGGCAAAAGAAAAGGTGAAATCGATGGCGAGCGATACCCAACAGACTCTCAGCGAGAAAGCATCTAACGTCAAGGGTGAAGCCGAGGAGAAGGGTCACCAAGCTAAAGAAGAAATGAAAGCGAAGGGGGAAAGTGCTAAGGAGAGTACCGAGGAGAGGGCTTCTGAAGCTAAAGACAAGGTGCACGATTTAACTAGAGATGATCCTCAGCCCTCGCAATGCACATTGGATTCCGCCAAAAGTCGAATTGAGGATAATGCTGGTGAGGTCCTCGGGGACGAGAAAACAAAAGACATGGCTCAGAAGCTTAGATAACTCAAAACCTTAGGATTGAATTATTGTTAAATTTATGTTTGCATTTGTATCAAATAAAGCTGAACTTATTAAATTCTTTTGGGCCTGATACTTAAAAGCAGTTGGTGATATGTTATGGTTTTTAGTACTAGTGAGGATATATTATGGTTTTAGATAGTTTTAAAATATATGGAATTCAGGCCGGCTAAATAATTGTGACTGACTACCTTCTACATCGACTATAGTCATCACATACATCTTTAGCTTTTTCTTATTTTGCTAATCCGAAATGTGCGCTACTAAAACAAGAAATTTTCCTTCTTCCTCTTTTTATAATCTACTATTGTTAGTTGCTTAATGATCATCAAAGTAAATGACCTTATATTGATTATCGATCACTATTAGTTTGGTATATCAGGTTGGTCAGCAAGCCTAAGTTGCTCTATTCATAATTTAACTTTTAAATTTATACTTTATAATAAATTATCGACTTTATACATCCCCTCGAATAAACAGTTTTTACGCACCTTATAACTTGAGCAGTCATTTAGCTTAATGTTCCGAATTGAACTTGATCTTATATATATCAATCAAAATATGGATTTAGAAGCTAAACGCAATACCGCCTCTGAGTGTCGGGCATTCACCCTTTATTGGGTGAAGCCTCGCCTTGGGGTCGTGACTCACTAGTTTTCTATTAGTGAATGCCGATTTACTCCTCATTAGCTTGAGTTGAGCCGAATTCGAAGTATCGAGGATCAACCCCGATAATAATATTAATTAATTAATATTAAATAATTAGTCCGAAAGGGTGGTTAGTCTAGCGGGTAAAACTGCTTCCACCCCTAGTGCAGGTTTTAAGTTTGAAACCTGTACTGGCTATAAAACATTCTTGGTGTGGTATATTTGTCCCAAGGTCAACCCACCTCGAATAATTTTAAATAATTAGTCCGAATTGACACCGGCGACTTATGCTGAGGATGTCGAGAGTATCCATTAAGTCGGGTTTGCGGCGGAATACTATTACGACGCTGAAACCCAATCGTATTTATGTTTAGGGATTTACTGGTGCCTAACGCCAAGGATACCATCTTGCCAGCATAATGCTGAGGTTTCAAATAGTAAGAGCGAGCAATGCTGCTGCCGCCACATAGATTTGTCTAATTTAATTCTATCGGGGATCATTCCCAATACTAATTCAGGCCTTCTGATCACTGGTGACTAAGAGCTGAGGATAACCATCTCCTCGTAAATTATTAGTTTTATAGATTATTATTATATATTGGCTTTTGCTACTGAATTTTCCTTAACCTAGGCCCATATTGCCTAGTATCCTACTGCTCGCCTTTCATGAATCCTTTTCCAAAGTTCACTTTTAGCCTTTGAGGTCTTATAAAGAATTGGGGCTCACTCATAATAAAGGATATACTCTGCTACCCCCAATTTCAATGTTTATTATAATAAATCCCTTCCCTGACTAGTGTTGAGGCTGAGGAGCTTAGGGGGACTTTGGCCCCCTCTCTTGGGCAGGGTGATGGACTGAGCCTTCCACACCTTCCCTCTTGTTGGGATTCTGAGCCTGCACCATGCAAGCAACCTAAGCAGCCAGAAATCCCAACATTTGTTCTTATAACTTGGGGCCCCCATATACCCCTGAGTTTACCACTTTTACCCTGGAGATGTAATTCTATTTATTTCACCAGGCTGAGTTCATGAGATGCTAAATGAATTATTGGGGCTGTATCTCTAGGCTGCACCAGAACCCCTGAATCTCAAACAAAGGTCAAGTTCTGACATTTTTGTGGCCAACCATTGATTCCAGTGATGATGTCTGCTCCCTTGCTGAGCCCCCAGCATGCGCTTTATGGGACCAATACCTGATGACAGGACCTCTTCCTAATGCTGGCATCCACTTCAGATGATCTTCTAATTAGGCCAAGTATTTAATTTCTCTGCCCAACTTTTACAGGTCACCCTGAGTCTGCCTCTCCCTCCTGCCAGCTTTGAAAGGGGGAGGCATAAAACTCAATTAACTGGGAGTTTAATTAGAAAAAAGGTGTCTATTGCCACTGGTTCTTTTTTGGCCACAAGTACTGACCGCTTTCTTTGCACCAAACTGTCATCAGTTAAGCCAGATTATGTGGGATTCAGATTTTCCAAAATCCCAAAACCCTATTGGTTTGCACATAAGAATGCCAAAATAAGCAGTCGTGTGATTAGAGTTAGCTGCCAATTTCTCTGCCTGATTTTGTTTTTAGCTCATTATTGATAATAACTATTAGATCCAAGTTGGTCTCCTTATTCAGTTGAGTTGAGCCAGTTTGATAGAATTCCCATCTAGTTTCTCATTAAATTGATTAAGCTCATTTGATAGATTACCCAGCATAATGAATTTCCCCAAACTGTGCTCCCCATTAACTTAAGTTGAGCTATCTCATCTTATCAGCTGTTCTAATTCTTTAAGCCAATCCCAATATTTTCTAAAAATCCCAGCAATTAATGATGATGTTCTTAAATAGGCCAAGCCTTCTGTTGCTCTGCCCCTTCTGTCCTTGCCAGCAACCACTGCTGAAGACCCTTACTCTGGCTCTTGACCCCTAGCTGAGGCTTGAAGGGGGTCCTGTTGGGCTTTGCCCTTTAGTAGATGAAGCTTCTTACTAGTGGTTGCAACTTGCTATTATTCAATTACTAGTAAGTAGCCATAGCTTTGCCTGTATTAATTAATGCACCCGCTAGTTAATATATTATTTGATCTAAAAAATTAGTTCATCTATCTGACGTTGTTTATGTTCATAATTTTTGAATTCATATTTCATCCTTTTATAGAATGAGGTTAACAGGTCAAATTCAACTGTGTCATTGAAAGGCAGTTGTTCTATATCAATTATCTTTAGTTTTTATCATATCAATAGCCCATTTTAACCTATCATTTTTTGTGGGTATATATTATAAGATAAATATTCTATTTATAATGAGCTGCACATTAACATATAATATCTATACTGGTTTATAAAGATTAGTTTGATGGCTATCAATAAGTTTATAAGTAATCAAACCTATCTTTTTTAGCACTAGTGGTGCCCAACCCAAAAAAGGGGCTGCCACACATCTTTATTTGAAAATAATCCAAACAAAGAAATTATCATAATAAAAAATCCCATTTTGCACCTTAACTATCAGCCTAGAAAGCCATATCAGATGGCAAGGTGGCTTTGGGAACTTTTGTCCAGTGCCCACTTTAGCTGAATATAATCAAACCTATTGAATTAGCTAAAAACTACTAACTTTTCACCCAAAAGAAATTGAATCTATTAAAAAATTTACAGTCACCAACCGCTTAGCATAAGTAAAAAAACTAATGAATTACCCAATCACTCACTACTTTTTTTTAGTACTAGATGGTTCAATCACTCACTACTCATAAAACCAATTAACTTGTTAATAAACCAAATGACAGCCAACTGCTTGGAAAAACCATTTAAATTATCAAATCAACTAAATATCTAACTTAGCCATAAAAATATACCGATTACCAATAAAACATATAAGATTTTTTTACTTCTTACATTTTTTTTATTTTTTATAAAGTTAAAATCCAGCTTCAAGGTGCACATGGACCACCTCCCATCCACCTATACCCAATTTTCAAAACTCTACATGCTTTAGTTTTAAATGGGTATTATTATATCTCTTGATTTGCCCACTTTTGGTTAAATCTTAGTTTAAAAATTTAAAAAACTCCACTCATCATCATCCCTCTCCAGTTCACCTATGTTAACAAGCTTGATATCCATTATCCCCTCATGGGGCAGTGGTGCGCCTCATTCTAGTGTTTTTTGGTCATTTCTGTAGCATGCCTGGGTTGGTTCTGCTAGCCCTTCCGCTGCTTTAGGTCGCTTTGTACCACCCAAGGACCTAGCTTTACACCTTTCCTGCACTCAGGAGGTGCCTCATTGCCTCCTTGTGTTCCCCAAGAGCAGCATGTAATTTGACCTTCAGGTTGATTATGGCAAGTTTTTCCATATAATGTCCAACTATATAATAAATTAGCCCAGTCAGTTTTGCAGCCTGTTAAATTAATTGACTTCCACCTCTTCAAATGTAATTTTGACCTTAGCTTTTTTTGTAAAGCTAATTCTGTAGTAGCAGTAACCACTCCCCTGGTGTTCCAGGGTATCCCTCTCCCAATTACTCATACCCAGTTGCCCACTGATACTACTCTGGTAAATCAGTTTGTGGGCCTCCTTGCCCACCTCATCCCTGAAATCCTACGCAATGAACTGTTGTCTGGCTTGTCAGAATATGGTTTGGACCCCATCCTGAAATTGTGTTTTTATAATGGAGCCACTTGCCTTGTGGGACCTCATGCCTTTGAGACCATACACCCAGTTTCACTGGATATTGCACTCTCAATTCCCCCTTGCACCAATGTTCCTTCTGCCCCAGAACATCCTTTCTGGGCCCATGTGGATGGTGGGAGCACCATCTGCCCCACCTTCTTTGAATTTGATCATAAAAAATGCTGCTTATCCTCCATCACTTGCGCTGCAACCACCAATTTTGACTCATATCAGGATATCCCCATCTCTGACCCCAATACTTTCTTTGACTGGGGGAACCTTCCTCCCCCTCCTATCCCCATGCCAGATGTTGCAGCTGGGCTGGCTCCAGCCAATAAGTACCCTGTCCCCAAATCTCTGCTATTAATCTAGATAATAAGGGGCAGACTGGACACCTGTTAAATCCAAAACATCCACCCAGACATTTTCCACTGCTCAACCTAATCCTGAATGTTTAATTATATTCAATCAAGATCCATGGAATTGTTTGAGGGAGATAGATGTTTTCAATAATCTGTCTCCAATTTGGTCAAAGCTCCATGCTTCACAGATTACCTCAATGCCAAATATTCTCCCCAAATCTCTGACACCATTATTTGCCTCACCCAAACGCCTTACATAATGAAGCAACCATCAATTATTCAAAGAAGCAATTGCTTCCCCTTGTAATCACCCACACTGGAAAGTCATAGTGCAATCTGTCACTATATTGGCTAAGGTCCTGGTTCCTCTTTTTGTTAGCCCTGGGCTGGCCACCCCAAATAAGAGCCTACCTCTTCTGCTACACTATGACCAACCAGAAGTCCTTGCCTTAGCATCAGCTGAAAAATTTGGACCAAAAACCCAATTCACAGCTAAGACTTTCAACATAATTAGTAAAATCCACAGAGCCCTCATGAGAGATGAGGTGAGCTTTGCCAAATACATCTCTGACTGCCTCAAGAGGGAACGCCCATTGCCAGCTCAACTTACCTCCCTGGACCCCCACTTCCAAGATGCGCCCATGCCTCTGCTCTTTGCTTTGTGCCACTGCTTGTCCACCCTGGAAGCGCATGACCAGCCTCCCAATCCCTCCTCCCTCTCCGCCATGGTTGTATAGCAGTTTCCACTTCTGACGTGGTTGGTGTGCTGTTTGGTTTTCATCTTTTTAAGTGAATCCTTCCATCTCAGTTCATTTTTTAGTTTTTATTAACTTTTGTTTTTCTCTTTTGAGCTCCAGTAATATCCATCCTCTGGTTGGCGTACCCCAAATAAAATGTAAAAATTATAATATAGCTTTGGCTGGGCATTGCATATATATACACTTGCTTTTATTAATAAAGTTTATTGAATGCCGAATTATAATCACCATTAACTTGGGTTGAGCCAAATCAAAGTGTCAAGGATCATCCCCAATAACATTTTCTATATATTTTAAGTGCCAAAATAATACTAACAATATTGGTAATCAATCCCATCAATAGTATGAGAGTATCAACTATTGGAGACTAATGCCAAGGATAATTGATCCTTAATTTGTTGTCATTTATTAATAAAATTATTAGACACAAATTATTATTAGGTTATTGGCAACTTGAGCTGAGAGTTTTAATAAGCTAGGCATTCAATTGCCATCACTTACCATTTTACCTCCTGCTTCTCATAAACTCTCACGCTCTCTCAATTTAGCCCCAGTATTTAGATACTTTAGGCTCTATCTTAATGAGGAATCTTTTACCTTACTAGCCCCTAATTTAAATTTAATCTATTTTGAAAATCCCTTCATTAACAAGGGTCAAATTTCAAACTTAGGGGAAATTTGTCCCCTTTCTCTTGGGCAGCAAGAAATACTAATCATACTTCAATTGTCCTATTGCTATTATTATAGGATGGCACCAAGGGAGAAACCCAAGTAGCCAGAAATCCCAACAAGGACAACCAATCCAGGACCCTCAAGATCAAGTCACTTTCTTTTTTTTAATTTACTTTATTCTAAACAAATTTATGAATAGAAATTAGTTTACATAAGCTTTAGGGTTTTCTATTATTGTTAAAGAGGTAAAAAAATTTAACCTACCTCAACTAAATCAAGCTGAGTCAAGAAGTTACCACTTGACCAACATAAAAGTTCATGTGAAGATGTGCTACAAATCATCTAACCTTGATGTATTGATCAGTCTAAGATAATGAAAATGCTTTTTTTTGTCATTTTGACTTTTACCATTGAACTTTTATAAACTGAAGCTACCCAAACTAATTTGATTTACCTTTCATTGCCACAAACTTCTATCCTGATGAGACATCTGGGAAAAAGCTCCAACTGTCCTTGAACTAGTTCAGGTCTTCTGAAGATCCAGGCGCAAGGACACGCAATAATGTATATAAAATATACAAAAAAGAGAAAAATTTCTTGACTGATGATTGACCTTAAAGGTTTGCTACAATAATAGCAACAACCAAGGGTGAGAAAAAGGTAAGATTTATTAAAGATGAACGGCGTACTTTATAAAGTACTCAGGGAGGTTTGGGAGTAACAATATATCCAATTTAAGCCATTGGTAGATAAATTACTAAGCAACGAGTGGCAATCATATTCCCCACTTATTAAAACCCTTAGCATTGATTGTGGCAGCATTAGTAGATTTATCCTTGGAAATGAATTCCCATAAACATTAATAGATACTTATTATAGGCTTATTGATTATCCTTAGCATCAATTGCCAGTAATTGATAAACTAAATGGTATAGGGGATTCAGCTTGATGCTTTGGAAATGGCTGGACATTAAATTAGCTCACTTGATTAAATGAGAAATATAAATCAGCACTGAAAATAAATAAAGCATAACTTCAAAGTTGAGGCTTCTCCTGGACTAGGGAAAAGCCCAACACATCCAATGAAAGATTTAAACAGAATAATTGAATGCAAACTGTCCAACTGCCCTTTTAAATTAAGTTAAGTATATGTTAAGGATATTATCCAATGCAAAATTATTCCCCCAACTAAAGGTAACCTTTATCTGTCACCACAATTTATATCTAACAAACATCTTGGTGGATAGTTTAATTACGCTTTACTAAAAACCTAAACTAACTTGTTTTTCAGAATGTAGTTTTAAATTCCACACCACCTTGCAAACCTGAGGTTAAGCCTAACTCAAGAAGCTAAGGCAGTTAATACATGTCCTCCACATTGCTCTGTACCAGATCATCTGTGGGAGACCCTTAGTGTGCATTACCTCCCTGAGGCCCTATGCTTATATCTAATCTCATCAATGAATACTACCCACAATCCACACATGGAAAGGAGGGTGCCTATCCCACAACTGCCTTAACGCTCTCCATGATTATATTCAAGATCAGAAACACTGGTCATCAATGATCAATATCTCAAGCACAAGTGTGACCACATGCAGGTCATTGTGTACATTTATGATATCAAGACGTTTTTTATGTATGTAAGATTTGAGTGGGTGATATTGACAAAATGATGAGCCTCATGTTACTGCTACTTTATAAGCTTTTACCCCAAGGCTCAAGGACGTCAACTGGAAAAGCAGCTCTAGGAAAGCTTACCACAAGCATCACACATGGATACATATTACCATTAACTGTTTAGCATCGCCAACACATCTTGATGAGCATCTTAATCTTTCTTTTGTGGAAGAGCATCTTCAGGAACCTGCTCAAGCTCATCTATACCAAGCTGCTAGCCACCTCCTGTATGGAGATCAAGCTGAAACCCATGATGTTCTTTCAGGTTTAAAATGCCATTGTTATCTCCATATATCATGACCATCTGGTGTTGATTGACCATGTCCAAAAGCTGCTGTATCAGCAGGTGTCCAGTGAGGTTGAGTAGAGGAAGAATCTTAAGCCCCACCTTCTTCATGGTGCAGGAAGATAATAACTTAACTTTGAGTTCTACATATATGGTTCTGAGGCTGAGCGCCACAGTTCCTTATTTGCACCAAGCTTATTGAATGTGACCCTTAATCCTCACTCTGTGGAGAACATACTTAGCATCACCATCTTTACCCCAAAATATGGTAGAGTATTCTGATGTTGTTACATTAGATCATCTGCGCTGAACACCAGAAAATGCGTGTCACTCTTCTTAAGTATCTCAATTTGCTATACTCCATAAATTGAGACAACTTTATCAAGGATAACAAAATCCTTACAGAGGAGGACATTCTCCTTAGCAGCAAGCTGCATGACTTATCTCTTGAAGATGAGCAGAAGGCTAATGACTTTCCCTTATACTACATTGATTTTAAGTAGGCAGCCCCAGAGTTCACCCTACGTAAATGCATCTGGGCTATTCTGCATTTTCAGACCCTATATTGCACTATCTCCAGATTAAATGACTACGCTAAGGCTATTCAACCCTGGAGAAATTATTTTCATCTCCCAGTTAGGCTTGGAAAGAGTTCTGTTGGGATTTAACTTAGTTTTGGTGAAGCCTTAAATTTAGAGTTCAAAAGATATTGTTTAAAATCAATCATATTAAAATCTTTTGAACAACTAATTATTGGGTTTAAGGACTGAAATAAATATTAACACTATTTTTATAAAGCACTGTGAAACTATCTTAGTAATTCCGAAATTCATGACTAAAAAAAATTATGAATAAATCAACACATTATTGCTCCGCTGTCCAATGAGATAGGAAATAATGCCCTAACCAGCTTATTATCTCTTAAAATTGGAAGTGAGGTTGTAATCAATATTTAACTCTCCTATTCTACCTAATAACAACCTTATGCCGCCTATTTGTCTTAATAACTATTGGCTTCTAATGGCAGATGATGTAAAGCACTTGACTGCGCTACTTTTATTGATCTCAGTCTACCTTGGATTCTGAAATATGATCTTCCCAATTCTGAACCAGTACTATGCCATAACCTCCTACATTCCTGAATCTATTCACTCTTTCACATGCGATATATTTCTATCACTCATTATAATCTTCTTTCTCTTCTGCTACTTTAACAAGTACCAAAATTTAACTGATACATTACTTCTTTATCCCTTTTTTTATAGATAGAAATTATTTTTCCTGGCCTAGGATTTCACTTTACCAGGCACTATAGAATATTGAGTATTATGTAGCTCTTCTATACAATATTCAGTGAAGTAGACCTTTTCAAGAAACAAAGGTCATGCAATCAAGAAAATCTGAGGAGTTCTAAGGAGGAACTTTAACCAGTGCTGTAGTGTGCGTTTTCCATGCACTATAAATTTCAAAGGAACCAACTGGAATTTTACTGGGAGGAACAGGGTTTTAATTATGCACCAAGAACAATAGGAATTTTTAAATCTGGTCAGGGATAACTTACATGTATGATCCTGAATATTTAAAAGCGTAAACCATAAAATCACTCTTATATTGCAAGTAGTACTTGCCCTGACCCTTTAACTATCGTGGTACAACTACAATATAAAAAGCTTATATATTGTCAAATAGGTCCTTATTGGATAAATAGAGAATTGAAAGTGTTGCATGTTTCTATAGCTCAAAACCACTGGGACATTATGATGTCTTCCATCTAGCGTTTCTCTAAAAGAAGCAAAGTGCTTTACTACCTCAGCTACTAGTGCACCTAGTTCCACTCAACATTTAGAAGGTTGAACTTTTATAATTTATAGTTGAAGAGAAATAAGCTTCTGAATACTAAAGGAAGATGCAGTACTTGGTCATATGGGTGGCTATCTAGTTGATAGCACATTGGACCCCAATGACAATGATAAATGCAAGTACAAGTCAGCAAGTGCTTCATCAAGCATGAAGGAAGCACCACATGAGCCTTCTTCTTAAAGGGGCTAACGTTGGGGCCTAAATAGAACGTTTAATAGTTGATTTTAAATTTAGTTTTAATTCCACTTGATAAAACTTAGAAACTAAGTTTGTCCTAGTTAAAAAAATCCTACAGTTAAAAGGCTTGAAGCTTCAATGAAGGACCCATTTAGTCTCTAATATGTATACTTATTGAACCATCCAATATTTCTTAACTCTCCAATGATAATTTACAAGACGATCAAAGCTTAATTATCTCAGAACCTGATAAAGTTAAACGTTTGTCCTTACATGATAAACATTAATGACTCAAAAGATTAAATGTCCTTTTGAACGCATTTTTCTACCTCAAAACCAAGACTTGATTTTATTTTGAACAAACTTGACTTTTAATATCAACTCACTGTTGTAGATGTTATGTCTACAGTATTATGAATCCTATAATATTTTAACTGATTAAGCGGGGAGATTAACTAAGCCAGGATGTTACATACAGCTAGATTCACCTCTCTTTTTTCCATGTGGTCAACATCACCCCCTCAATGGAGTGCATAAAACTTCCTTCTTTACCTTTTTATTACTTAATATAGAATCATAAGCCACGTTAAAATGGATTCCTAGAAGCGCTCACCTCTCCAAAAATTTTGTACTTAAAATGAGGTTGATATCACTCTAACACTTTCACTATCGCCTTCTCCAGTTTCATCTACACCATAAGCCTACCAGATGCACCATATAACATCAACACCAAACTATCAATAGCAAACCTATTTCACTTTGCATTACTAAAGCCAATGTGCAGACCCTGACCTCTATTGATCTATAAAAATCAATTTATTTACTTCCCCTTACTGAAACTCATCCTATATTGACCATCAGCATCCAGATCACCTGAGTAGGTCCTGAATGGGGTGGGGTATGCACAGTCCCTCTGGGCTGATGCCTTATCCCTTTCCTCAATAGAAATAATGGTTTGGATTATAGACATCTCTATTGCTTCCAGATTCATTTTGCTATTATCATACTTTGACCATCATAGTCCTGAATGTAAACTTATACTAAAGATCTAAAGCCTCGCAGCTCATAAAACCTTGAGCGGTTATATATGAATTGCTTGCACAGCTGAGATGATAGGATGTATTATTGAAAGGTTAGCTTATAAGCTACTAGTTGTGAATATCACTTTGTATTGGATTATTTTATAACCTTCCAACTGGAATGTTGTGGCATGGAAATGGCAAATAAAATTGAGACTGGCTTTCCAGTTGGGGTGCACAAGCACCCAAAAAGCAACCCAAAATGCCATGGGCATTGCCATTCAGATGACTTGGTAGCAGCTTCAAGAAGCAAACAGGGAGCAGCGGTTGGCGATAAGAGTCACCGCCATCCCAACCAATAACCAAATGGTAGCCACTGGGTGAAAACAGATTTCACCGCAAGTAACTCTTTGGGAGCCATGGAGGGCCTAGGATATACAGGGGTACCACTAGTTGGGGAGTGAGAGGCGAGGTCATGGAACCCCCAACCAATGGGGAGAAATAATCTCCAAAAATAAATTGAACGTCACAATGCCAGAGGGCGTCCATAAACGAGGAAACCCCCACAGGCCACTTGCTCAGTAACCCCTTCTGATGAAGAAAGGCACCAGCATTGTAACAATAGCCACTAGGGCCCAGTCATTGTGCAACCTGGGAAACATGGTTCTGGGTAGCTGAACTGAAAGAAAAGGGAAAAAATTAAATTGAAGATTTATTTGGAAAGTGGGTTTTTATTGTAACAAAAATTTAAGAACTGAATGACAACTGTATCAGTGAGGGACAGTTGTCTTAAGTACTATGGGTCCTGGGGACTAATTGGGAATGCATGAACAAAAGGTATCACAAATTCAACTGATTTTGGTAGAAAAAAAGTTAACAACTAATTCAACGCCAAATCAGCCTTCCCCTGGCCATCTTACTCTCACTTAAATTTTGTCGCCAAATTTTTACTCCCACCACAATTCTGCTTAATGGGTCAGCTATGCTTTGTTTGGTGGGTGACTGGTTGAACCCAAGGCCAACCCACATAGGATCAGTCCTGTTGAGTAATAAAGGTGTTTATCACCTTCAACCCTACTGGAGTTGGACCTCCTGACTTATTTAAATTACCCATCTTTCTAGTGGAACTCAAAATTGTCAATGGGGGTAGGTCCTCACCTCTTATTGCCTCTTTGGCAGAACTTGTTATTGTCGCTGGGGGTAGATGCTCGCCACTTCCTCTCTGACAGCATCCTCTTGCTGCTGACACTTCCATGCACTCCCCCATGATCTTCTGGAGCAGCTCTTGCGTGTTCAGATAGGGGAGAGGAGGAAATCTTGATGGGGAAAGCCATCACCCACATTTTGTCCACCACATGGGCTAAGTCACCCTGGGTTATGAGGGGTACAGCCACCTCCTTGGCCCCCATTTTGGGGTGTATGGGATTACCTTGCGATTAAAGTGCAGGGGGTGATCCTCCAGACTTACATTACCATTCCCTCTTTGAACAGGGGGAGCACCGCTACTGGGGACTTGGGTGAGCGTGGCATTTTTATGTGCCTTCAGAAGTTTAATCACTGACAGTGTGGTGACCTTCTGAGGGTTGAGGAGCATCAGAGCGAGAATCTTGAAAGGCCTCCATTAGATCACAACAGTTGCCACAGTCCTGGGCGCTAACCCAGCTGTTTCATATGTTGGGAATCTCTTCCAGGCTACCAGATATTGGACCAAATGGCGAGATTACCAAGAAGCCAAGATTGCGTCAACCACATCCTTCTCCAATTCCCCAACCAAAATAAGCTCTAGTTTCACTAATATTCCCCTTGAATGTGGACAACCGTGACAGTGGAAAACGGGGTGCTGCTTCCAGTGGGCATAAGCATTAAATGAAATATGTTATTACCTAAGTCCACCTCCACCACATTGGGACTGAAATTCTTGCTTGAAATTTTTGGGAAGCCTGCATCTGCAGATGATGGGTTTTGAGCACGACATATGATCCCACTGTGATTTATGGGCTGTGTCAGAATTCCAACCCAAATGACCAATTTGGATGCATTGTATAATGGGAATCAAATCCTGAACTGACAAAAAAGCCCAAACTTCAGCTGGGATTCAAATCAGATTGATGAGACAAGCTCAATCAAACTGGCCAGGATGATTGGGCTATTTAAAATCCACGATTGGTTAAATTATTATATCTAGGCTTGAGCGGATTAAATTTTCCCTGAAACACTTCCCCACTTTCCCATTTATATTTGGTATTACGCAAAATAAAACTTATTTTTTTCCCTCCCTTTTCACATTTTTAAGTAAAAATTGTATTTAATCAAAATTTGCCTCATCAGAATTAATATCTGGATTAACAAGACTCCTTGGACAAGAGAAGCAATTAACGTAAGTTTCCAGCACCCTTGGGATTCAGGTCAACTGGCCCTCAAAACAACAAAGGATTTGAGGTAACAATCTGAGATACCAACAAAACTGGTGCTCCCTTCCAGGTTGCACCCTGAGTTTGCAGTGAATAACTATAAAAATAAATAACAAAATCAAAATATGGATAAAAACGTTTCTGTTTCAAAAAGCTCCTCAGACCGTGAAGCCACCCATCTTAGTGACTGGGCAACCCTATCTGCTTTATTATTTGGATTGGAGCAAAGAGCGCTCACCTCTGAAAAACATCAACTCGACCTCCAAACCTCTAATACTGCCTTAAAAAATGAAGTATGTTGATTAAACCAACTCGTCGCCATAAAGTTGGCTCTCATTGCCACTCATGAATGAGTAGATTTAATAGCTGATGATATTAAAGATCTGCAGCTACAAGTAAACGCGCTTCAACCTCAAGCGTATTCTAGAGATAACGCCTCTTCATCAGATGAAAGCGCTGCCCTCATATCAATTCACGTCATTCATCCTCTAACCCCCCAAGTGATACATTTAAACCTTCATTCAAAGAAAAATATGTCCCTGGGGAGGGAATTATTTTCTCTTTCTTATATTGCTATGAAAGCTTTAAGGAGGAAGCAACTGATTATCAACGGCTTAAACACTTGACTAACTGTCTTAGCCATATGGCTCAAGATATTATGGTCCCCCATCTAATGCATTACTGTACTTGGACTGATGCTAAGACTGCTTTGCTTTTGAAATTTGGGAACGACATAAATTTAACCAACCAAAAACAGACCTTTATGGGTATCAGCCTTAATTGGGGGAAATCATCAGCAAATTTTCCCACCGTTTTTACCTTGAAGCACAAACTCTGGTTGCAGGGAATCATCTTAAGTGAGACAATGCCATCTCCACTGCATTTTTGGCATTTAAAAATATGCCCAATATCTTATTTATTTTAAAGCAGTGGCGTCGAACTTAGCATCCCTCCTCCATATTAAAGAGGCTATAATGAAAATTACGGCTGAACTACTTAAGCCTGTAGGGCCACCTCATTTTAAAACCAATAAGCTCTTACCCAAGTATTGGTTGTTATACCCCCCAATTCGCCTATACTTGAATTATACTTCACTCATTGCAGAAGAAACAACCACACTATAGCTGACTGCTGCATCCTTCAACTTAAGTCAGCAAAGGATCAGTCAGTATAGGGCAAGAGGCTCCTTATGCTGACGGAAATCCAGTGCCTCAAGACCTTTGTACTAGCTCTAGCTCAATCTCCATCACTCCAGGTTGTTTTGTGTTAGCTGCTTCTGCAGAAGTTGACATACCCTTTTCTAGCCATGGAAATAAACACCTCCCATTTTTTTACTTTTATGTTGGTCAGTTATTTCAACAACTTTTGACAGTCAACTCTTATAAGGAAAGTCAAGCGCTGGCAGACACAAAGTTTAAATGCATTGAACAGCCCTAAGCTTGGCCATGACAGAATACTCTGCTTGCTTCATTGCAAATCCCTATTGACAGTCTACTAGCTGTTGATAATCAGTTTGGATCTTTGGCAGTTCAAGTCGAGGTAGTCATACATAAGGTTAAAGTCTTGGCAATAATTGATACCTGCTCACCAGTTAACGTTATTTCCTCCTGACTCATCCAAAAGATAAAAATGGCTCCAGACTTGATCCACGAGGCTGAATATGGAACAGCAGGTAGTCAGTCTACTAAGGCGATTGGAGCATATTCTGCCTTACCCCTTTGATTTGGACAACTCTTAATTACTGCCCCCACCATTGCATTAGAAAATGATACTAATGAGTTGCTTATTGGTGTCCAATCGATGCGGGAGTTCAACTGCATCATTGACCATAAGGAAAAGTACCTATCCCTCCTAGGGTATCAGATTATGTTAATATATAACCTCCCTGTCAAAAGTAAAGGAGTCCTAAAAAACGGACATGCCTCCTCAATTACCCATCCTCCATTTGCAAAGTAGAATAACAAGTTTTAGGGGGAAAGACAAAGTTACCCCCGGAGGCTGTGGATGCCAAATATGGGATCCCTCTGTATGCCCCCCATCCTATCACAATACAATCTGGCTCACAAGTTATTGTGGATATGGAGATTTAGATTATAACCCCTCCTGATCACATCTTAGAGCTTAGGGGACACCCAAATTCTTCTATCAATTAATCACTGACCTGCCCTGAGATTTTGGATCCTGCCTACAGGAAATCTATCTCTATATTAGGGAACTTAACAAATCATACCCTCCAAGTCCCTTGACATGCCCCTATCGCTTGAGTAAAACTATGTCCTATTGAGAATATTGCCGATGTGAGTTGTTTTGGATCATTACAAGATTTAGGATTTGATCCCCCACCGACCATAGCTCTGGTTGACAGTCAAATTGGGGACAATCTCACCCCTAATGAACGCAAAACCATCAAAGACCTCCTTGAAGACTATGGCGATATTTTTCCTCAGGACCAAATGACTACAGAAAAATGTCCTGGGTAATTCATAAAATTGAGACTGAGGCTCACCCTTCATTCAAATCCCGGCCATACTGAAAATCCAAAGTGGAAGAAGCACAAGTGGCTGTAGAGCTACAGAAACTGCTGGACGCCGGGTTACTCGTGCCTTCTAAAAGCCTATAGGCTTCCCTCTTCTATTAATTCAGAAGAAGGATGGTGGCCACCATGTTGTTATGGATTATGCCACCTTAAATTGATCACTTGAGAAAAGAGCTATCCATTGCTGTGTATAGATGATTCCTTACGTTTGATGTCAGGGTCTCACTATTTCTCAGCAATGGATCTCACCAGTGGGTACTGGAAAGTAGATTTATCCCCAGAAGTTTGTGAAAAATGCGCTCTCACCACAAGTGAAGGGCTATTCAAGCCTACTCGAATGCCATAGGGATTGTGTAATGCCCCTGCTACCTTCCAGCGTGCCATGGATGGACTACTAGGCAATTTAAAACGCTTCTGCGTGCTAGTTTATCTCGATGATATTACCATATTCTCAAGAACTTTTACTGAACACCTAGATTACCTTATGCAAGTCTTCCAGCAGTTACAGCAATAATCATTAAAACTAAAGCCATCAAAATGCTCTTTCTTTCAGAGTGAGATGTATTTTTTGAGCCATAAGGTAGGTAAAGCTGGAATATCAATGATGGATGACAAGGTCCTGGCCATTTCCAAAATGTTCCCCTAAATCCCTACAAGACGTACAAGTTTTCTTAAGGATGGTGGATTATCGCCAGTTCATCCCCCACTTTGTCAATACCTCTGAGCCTCTTGTATATTTATTAAAGAAAGGGATACCCTTCCAGTGGAAAGAAGAGCAACAGCAGGCCTTTGACCTTTTACACGTCTTTCTATCCCACTCTACAGTACTTATACATACCAACTTTAAAAAACCCTTTTTACTTTTTACTGATGCTAGCGAAATAGCTATTGTAATTATATTATATCAGCACAATGAAAAATTAGTGGATCATCCCATCGCCTACTACAGCAAATTTTATCTAAAGCCAAACGCAACTATAGCGTTATGGAACATTAATGCTTAGTGGTATTATTGGCTATTATGCATTTCTGACCTTTCCTGTATGGGAAACAGTTCACTATAATTAATGACCATGCTTCCTTGCAATGGCTACAGCAAATGAAGGACCCAATGGGAGGTTATCCCGATGGGCGTATAAACTTAAGAACTACGACTTTTCCATCATCTATCAACCAGGGACCATACACCAAAATGCAGATTGCCTATCCTGGCTGCCCATATTAACTTTAACTTCCCCTGAGGAGGATCGACTTTATGACCTCCTAATGCAACCACAATTATGGAAAGACAAATCCCCTACATTTCAAAAAAATTATCTAAAAATTCGGCAGGTCTTCAAGTCAAAAAAGGCCAACTGTGCAAACATGTGTCCTAAAAAATGGGTGCCCAATGTACAACTTTCAGAGAAAACTGACGTCATATTGGAGGGACATCAGCAAGTTGGCCATGGAGGAGTTTGGAAAACTTACCAGTGACTCAAGACTTAATGTTACTGGGAAGGAGTGATTGCTACAATCCAAGATTTATTGGAGTCCTGCTTGGTATGCCAAAGTTAAGCTGGACCTAATCCCCAGTTCCAACATCCAATGGTTCCACCCTGTGAACCCTTCCATACAATTAGCATTGATGTTGTGGTACCTCTCCCTCAAGCTTCTAATGGTTACTAGTTCCTCCTCCTGGCCATGGATCACTTAACTAAGCGAATTGAAGCTGTATCACTACTTTACTTCAGCAAATGCTACCGCCACCTTCTTATATAATTTGATTATCACCCAGCATGGGTGCCCTCACATAATACTCTCTGATAATGGGCAAAATTTCTGATCATCACTGGTGAATGATTTAGCCGAACTGATGGGATCCACCCAGGTATTTTCCACTCTCTACCATCCTGCCACCAAAGGAATGGTAGAGCGGGCAAATGTTACCCTAATGGCCACCATCTGGAAAATGGCCTCGACTGACCCTCTGCACTGGTTCCTATATTTGCTACTGCAATTTTGGCCTATCAAAATAAGCTACCACAAAATTATTAAGAAGTCACCCTTCCAGGCTTTGTATGGATGAAATCCTCAGTTGCCATATAGAGTGCAGGTCATGTTGGATTAAGCTTCTCCTGATGCCCCCTGAAGTTACTATGCAAAGAATTGCCAGTGAAATAATCTGACTCCAGGCTCTAGCTTCTGATAACTTATCAGCTACCACCAGTAGAGAAACTAACCAATTTAATGATAATCACAATCCACTACACTCCTTCCAACCATGTGACCTCACCCTATTATACCATCACCAGTCTGGAGGTTGCGATCACAAACTGGGCACTAACTGGTAAGGGCCTTATCAAGTCATATAATGATGGGTCAATGAACACTAAATTATAGAGGTTGATCAGGGAACAGTTGTAAACCATGTGCATGGTCACTTTCTCCGTCCTTTCTTCCCTCCTGCGCCAAGATCTAGAGAGTGGTATTGTTGGGATTCCTACCTGAACGACTGATTTGGATGTTTTGGATAATGGGAATCGATCCCAAACTGACGAAAAAGCACAAACTTCAGTTGAGATTCAAACCAGATTGATGAGACAAGCTCAATCAAATTGACCAGGATAATTATGCTATTTCAAATTTACGATCAGTTACATTATTATATGTAGGCTTGGACGGCTTAGTTTTTCCCCTGGAACATTTTTCCACTTTCCTATTTAAATTTGTATTATGCAAAATAAATCTTATTTTTTCCCTCCCTTTTCACAATTTTAAGCAAAATTGTATTTAATCGAAATTTGCCTCACCAAAATTAATATCTGGATCAACAAGACTTCTCAACCAAGAGAAGCAATTAAGGTAAGCTTCCAGAACCCTTGGGCTTAAGGTCAACTGGCCCTCAAAACAACAAAGGATCAGAGGTAACAACCAGAGATCCCAACAAGCTGGTAGACATTTCAGTCTGCAAACTTCTTGTAATCAATGATAGCTTTAGTCAAATGCTCCTAACCAAAGACTGGGTGCTCCAGATGTGCTGCGCATGATATTCCGCAGCGGCACCTCCAGCCAAAAACATGTACCCACCAAAAATGAGGGGTTGTACTCCAACATGGCCTCATATGATGAAAAGCCAGTAGATTCACAAGCACCATTATTATATGCAAATTGAGCCAGCGGAAGGTCATCTGCCCATGTGTCCTGTGTGGACGCAGTGTAACAATGAGGGTACTGCTTGAGATCTGATTCATCCACTCTGTTTGACCATCTGACTGAGGATGGTATGTGGTTGAGCGACATGACATAATTTTCAATGTTGCCAGGAGTTCATTCCAAAATCATGCTGTGAACTGTGACACACAGTTGCTGAAGATCTCCCTTAGCAACCCTAACATCAAAAACACATGCAGCACAAAGAGCTTGGCCATCTATTCTGAAATGATATCAGAGGAACAGGGAATAAAAAACGCAAATTTGGTAAAATGGTCCTTGACCACCATACTTGGCAGTAAACACCTTGGATCAGGTAAGATCAACAATGAAATTGATGACACTAAGATCCACGGGCCCTCTGCCTGCCAGGGGGTGCAGGAGATCATTTTTACCCAATTTATCTGATTTATCACGTACACATGTCATGCAATTTGTGATCAAGTCAGAATATCCGTGGAAATGCCTGGCCAGTTATACATCTGCTTAGCCAAATCAATGCATTTTTATTACCCAGGCGCCCACTGGGGGGCATGGTGTTCTTAAATAACTTCATCTCAGAGATGAGTCAGCACCCACAGGCGCAACTTAAATTGAATGTTCCCTTCCATCATGGAATAGTGGGACCGCTTATATATCAGAAGTTCCAGTTAGTACAAAAACTCTAACTTCTCCGAGCAAGCTGCCTGGTCTGTAAAGCCATTGAAAGCAAAGGCACATCTGGAGCCAATCAAAAACTGAAAATGTGGGAGGAGCAATAGCTAAAATATGAGCTGGTGGAATCATTATGGTTAATTCTTGCTCTGCCTTTTCCAGACTCAACGCAGGGGTTGTGACTCAAAAAGTTAGAGAGAACATTCATCGCCCTTTTCACAAATTAATATTTAAAATTAAACTGAAAATATTATGATACATACGGGCCGTATGATGCGCCAACCTTTGTGGTTTGCAAAAATATATAAATGCTTAGTGATCTGTCTGCACGGTCACCTCATGCTGCGCGCCCTGCAGAAGTTACCGCCAGTGGTTAAGAGACCACACCATGGCGTCCAAATCCTTGTCACAAAAAGATCAGGACTGCTTGGAGGTAGTAAACGTGTGGGAGAAGTAAGCAACTGGGTGTTCCAATCCATCATGCACCTGCAACAGTACCGCCCTCATGGCAGTGGATGAAAGGTCACATGCAACATCGAACAGCTTGGTGGAATGCATGTGCTTGAGAAAAGAAGGCGCCAAAAATACCTTCTTAATGGCCTCAATCGCCTGATGGTAATCCTAAATCCAGAAGAATAACATATTCTTCCTGGTTAGGGGGTGCAGCAGCGCGGCCAGCTGCGACAGGCCAGGGGAGAATTTCTATAGTAAGATGATAGTGCCTAAGAAGCTTCACAACTGCTTTTGGGTCATAGTTGTAGGTCACTCAAATATCGCCATGAGCTTGATGGGGATATGGCGTAACATTCATTAAAAACTAAATTACCCAAAAAGGTAACCTCTTCATGAAAAAACTCACAATTAGATAGCTTTACATAAAGGTCATCCTTGTGCAATGCAGCAAGCACTGCCTCCAGGTCCTTCTTAGATACTCAGCAGTGGGGGATTGAATGAGGACATCGTCAATGTATGCCACCATACACATGAACCTGAGGTCATTGAGGACATTGTTGATCATCCGCTGGAATGTGGACAGGGAGTTTTTCAGGACGATTGGCATCACGCAGGACTGGAATATACCCCATCAGGTCTGAATTGCTGTAATCCATTCCTGGCCTTCTTCCATCCTGACTGATTGAAGGCAGTCACCAGGTTGATCTTTGAAGACACCCATAATTTTGTGTTCATCTGGCTGATTGTTTGCTTGAGGGGAAGGGTGTAGGGATCATGGATGGTGATATTATTCAGATTCCCATAGTCAAAACATGTCCACAGCGTACCTTCAGCCTTCTGAGAGTAAACTATAGGTGATGCAATAGGGAAGTTTTCTTGAACACTCAATATTTCTCGAGAATATCACTTAACCATACTTCCAAAGCTTTGTCTTCCTGCGCTATGTAGGGATACAACGGACAGTTGATATTGATCACTCTGACTGTCAAGCGGAAAACCAAGTCATATTTGGAGTGCAGCGGAAGGTGATTAGCTTTCTTCAAATAAAAAACATCCTGATATGCTAATTAAGTTGAGGGAAATCCAGAAGAAGGCCCACCGGAGAGAGGAGCATTATGATGGAACTTTGTACCCATTCTATCAAAAGGGTCTATAAGGGCAAACTCCCCCCACTTTGGGTGTTTTCAAAAGACAACATATTTCTAGTCTAGGTGAATGCTCACCTGCTGCCAATGCCACCACCCCATCCACATTATAACCAGTAAGAGAAGATCTGGCACCTAAGCAAACTGGTCACAAAAACAAAACTGGTGTACTAAGAAAGGTACAGGCAGCCGTACATTAGAAGGATATTAGAAAGGATGCCACACCTAAACATGGATGCCCCAACGTCCAAGTCCAAGTCCAAGTCAAGGTCCTGCTTCAGTTCTAAACTCATAAAGTTGCCCACTTTGCCCGTGTCCACCAAAGCATTAACTGACACACTGTGCGCACCCAAACTGATTTTTAACGTCAATAAAGGAATAAGAAAAATCCTTTTAATGGCAACTAAACAGGATTCTTCTGGCTGGGTGGTAACAATCATAGAGTCTGCTGTGGAAACTAATTTGAGTGTGGAATTGCCACCCCCACGAGAAGTACCTTCTCGAAGTCATTGTACTGGGATTATGAGAACAAGGGAATCAGTGGATTGCAAACAACTGGTACCTAACAGGATCCAGCTCACAACTGGCGCCAGGGCAGGAGCAGGCGCAACACTGGGATTTTAAGAACTCGCTATGTTATTTGGCAGCAAAATACATAACCAAGGAGCTTGTCTCGAACCAGGACTCCCATCTAAGACCTACCCAATAGGGAAACACTTTACAAAGCCCCCACCAACCCCACGCGATGTCCAATGGAGTGTAGCGCCAATGGAGGCTTCCATCATGAACATCTGGTACACAGACCCCACCTGCATGGCCCATGCAGCATGGTTAGTGGACAAAGGATGAAAATCAGCATGGAATGATGAGATCACATCCTCTGGGAGCCTGAGTTCAGGGGCCTGATCACGGGATGCTTATATGAACAAAGCCAGGTCAGATGCTTCAACGCCCAGGGAAAAACTGGAGCAGGATAGTGACCACTTCACCGGCGTATGCACAACTGTGGACACTAGCATAATAAGTGGGGTCAAACCCCCTCTTTGTTGGCTGATCATAAGATCTACGCACCCATCAGCAATCGTCACCTTCCATGGCGTCCAACTATGCCACGCTCTGTTGTGCATCTGTCAGAGAAGAAGAAGCCATAGTGTTAGCCAAAAATCACACTTGCAGCTCGGCAAGAGTGTCTAACACTTGATTAGTAATATCAACTGATGGGGCAGAGGAGCCCACTCCCTGAGGGTGGGATGAGACTGGGACTGGAACCTTCAGGACAAAATGCTCAGTCAAGAGCTCCCTTACCACCCTGTGGTAGCACTGACAAATGCACAAAATGACCATTCAAAATAGCATGAGGCTGAGCACCAACTATAAGTTCATGTAGTAAATTGGACCACTGCATCACTGAATTCAAATAGAAAGGTGGAGATGGAAGACACGAATGAACAGTCAATTATGTCAATTAAATGCAAATAAAATTTGAGACTAACCTGCTAGTCAGGGTGCGTGAGTACCCAGAAAGCAACCCAGAATACCAGAGGCAAAGCATTAAAATTACTTGGTAGCAGATGTGAAGAGAAGCAAACAAGGTGCAGCAGTTGGTGATTTGCATCACCACCATCCCAACCAATAACCAAACGGTAGCTACAGAGTGAAAACGGATTTTTCACGGTTAACTCTTTAAGAGCCTTGGAGGGCCCAGGATATGTAGAGGTACCAATAGTTTGGGAGTGAGTGGTGAGGTCCTGTATAAAAATTTACTTAAGAGTTGATTATTGGTCGTCAACCCAGTAACCTTTTTACTGCACATGTTTGGTTTCCTCGTGCACCTTGCGTTTTAAAAAATAAATTATCCAATGATAGTATGGAAACTATTATCCATAGTTGATTTAGAACTATTATCAGGCCCAACGCTTCAGCCAGTACTTCCAATTAAATACTTGATAAGGCATACTCATAGGGGATTCATTCCCTGTATTACTGTCCACTCAATCTTTGTCAAGATCTCCTGATGACAGTCTCTTTCAGCTCAACACACAGTTGGCAGCTATCCCTGAGTTGTGGTTCCCTTCATCTCTAGATCCCCTCTCAGATCTCTACTCTTCTCTCTGAGAGACTTCCAATTATTGCCTTCTGCAATAATATCCTTGAGATGGAACTTCACACTGGATGCTGATAGTCTAACTATAATCAAATCTACAATAAAGCTAAAAAATGTTTTAATGTCTGTCTATATCCGTTTTTTATTATAGTGAACCCTAGGGAATTATATAGTAGGGAATTCGGCCATCTAACCCTTGGTTGACACCTCTTTGATGAAAAGGCAGCCGTTGTCATTGATCACCCATCCTTATCTCAGAAGCAATGGTTTTCTCATCCTGACTAGGATTCCATCATTGGACATCCTTGAGACCTCAAATGGAAAGAGTCAGAAAACGTGTCACTAACATTATCCTCTCGATCCAAGCAAACCAACCATAATTGGCTAGCGACCTGCTTAGGTAATGGGACTTATTACCCATTATAGCAGGTCACTTTACCAACTGATCAATTTGCTAGTTGCAGACGGCATCACTCGCCTTGCAACTCACCATTCATTCCCAATCAGTTGGTGATGAAGCCTGACCTATCCCAATCAGTACACCTTATAGTTAATAACTATCAGATGCCCCTATTTCGTCAGCCACTCTGCCCAATGAGATATTAGGTATTATCTAGATTGATCCCTGATGGATACAACCAGGCGAATATCCCAAAATCCCCTGAATGTAGTTTCTCCAAAATTCAGGCCAAATGATTTCTGATTCACTTTGCTTTAGGGAAAATTCCTCTAGCGACACCAGGTAATTTAGCAGGCTGGGAATATGGGCAGAAATCCTAACACATCCCCCCTCTTGCCTAATTTACAGCGAGAAAAGGACTGGGGCATGGAAACACCGCTTCAGAAACCTGGTCAAATACTTCATTGGTTCAAGCGGAGTACACTCATCAATACTCAATGCTGCTCAGGATGACCTTTGGCATACAGCATTCCTCCTCTTCCTCCTTGCTACCGCCTACTCAGAGTTCGGTCCCCACAACCTTCTGTCATGCCAGGATAATTGATTTAATCGTGACAATATTATTCCTGGGATCCAGTTTCCCCCCATCAGGGTATATGACCCACTGTCATATTCAGGATTCTTGGTCCAGCGTCCTTGAATTCCTGATTCTCTCCTCATCCTAGACTGGATACTCTTGCTGTCAGTGTTTGTTTTGTGGCTTGATTAAGAATATTTATTTCTATTCGCCCTCATTATTTTGCTCATAAACTCTTGTCTGTAAGTCATTATTAATTCTTCCCTCAGAAAGCTTATCTCATTAATTTTGAGATTAATTTCCCTGAAATTAAAGCCTAATGGATTATAGAGTGCATAACGCCAACTTCTATATAAGTCTGACATCCCCTCTCTAGTCCTGCTTATATGTCAAACTCAGAATCCCACTACCAGCAGCTTCTTAACAGTTTGTCAGATCTGGACCTCCACCTCTTCCAGCAGATGAGTTGTGATGCTCGATGGAACCTTTTCTATGGTCCCTCCAGGACTCATACGCCTAGTATGGTGCAAGCGGCTAGTCCTTCCATCAAATTACTGGAAACAGTAACCAATCCCTCCGAAACCAGGCTGGCCATTGTTTCAAACAACTCTCGGCCAATTCTTCCTTTGCAGTCAATTCCCAAGTTGGACTTCAAAACCCTCCTGGATTTGGCTCCTTTTGCTGATGCTCCAAACATCATTGTTCATGCTCAAGAGATTATGTCAGTTGCTTTGGATTGTTTATTCTTGGCTGGGTCAGACTTGCTCCCTGAGTTCCTCTTCCAACTCGGTCAATTCTACAAACCTGCTGTGCTATTTTATGAGCTTTCAATCGGGAACAGCATACACTTTGAGCTCCACTACACTGAGCTCCAGGACCAAGTCACTGAGGCATTGACATTAGCGCTGAATCCCTCTGATCTGGACAACCTTCTGAATCAGGACACTGCCACTTATGCTCTCCGCTTTGCTGGCCAAGTTCTTCAAAGTTGGTCGATGAAGCTTCCAGCCTCACCTGGGTTCCATAGGTTGTTCAGCTTTAGCTTCCGTGAAGCCCATAGTCATTGTTTGCAAGATGCAATCCGCTCTTTGCACAACTACCTCTTCTCCAGAGTTTCTCATCAATATCTTCCGTTGATGGCATTAATTGGGGCATGATTTGTCAACCCCCATTGAGTATTCCTTCTTTGCTGCCAGCTCACATGTATGGTGTCCTTGATGAAGCCCATCAGCAGGCACTCAAGGCAAATCTTCCAGCGCCAGTGCCTTATCAAGATTACTTGGGGTTATTCTCTGATTGCCTCTTTCTCTATTGCTGTTTTCCTCCCCGCTCTGGGGTTTCATGGTTAGCTTCTTCTGACATATCAAATTTCCCTTCCCCTAGTCACGTTTTCTCAGGGCTCATCATCCGCTCAATGAAAGTGGTTTCGTGTAGGCCTTGCCCTCACAAGTGTCCAATCACATATTGATTTTGACAGGCTGTTTCTTCCTACCGCGATCCATCCTCCCTCCCCTAAGAGGCGACATGGGCAGAATCATCCTCAAACTGAGGACAACCAATAAAATAAAAATTATATTAAAAAATATTGATACTACTCTATGCATTTTTAGAATTCGTTTTTTTCCAATATCTTTTATTGATTTTTTATTTATTATTTTCTCTTTTTTTCTATGGGACTTGTCCTTGTTTCAGTTCAGCAGTCCAACTTTTCCCCCAAACTGGATCCTGAGCACTTAAACCTACCAGTTTTCTATGGTTCAGAGGTCCTTTTTTGGACTTAAATATCTAGATTGATTCAGGGTCCTTTTTTTGGACTTAAATATCTAGATTGGTTCAGAGGTCCTTTTTTGAACTTAAATATCTAGATTGGTTCAGAGGTCCTTTTTTTGGACTTGACCTAATCATCAGGACATGACCAATTTATTGGTTCATCTGTCCTTTGGGGACACTTTTATTTTTATCTTGATCCAACGCTTTTAGTACTTAGCATGGACTTGATTTACTACTCTTCCATCCAAGAGATTCTTGATAGAGTAAGCATCAGTTACCGTCTTGGCAATTACTTTGAACAGACCTGACCATGACACATCCAATTTGTTTCTTCATCTGAAACCATGCATATTGTAATATGCGACTCTTTCTCCTATTTGATATTCTTCTTTTGCCAGACGGTTCTTATCTTCCATTGATTTCGCTTGTATCCTTTTCTTCAAGGTTTTATCAAATGCTTGCAATTACATATCAATCAGGATACTCATCAGTCAGTTCAAGTATTGTTCAGTACTCATCCACAACGTAGTTTCTACTAATGAATACAATATTGGCGGCAACGCGGCCTTACTCCTGTATAGTAATTCAAATGGCATCTTTCCCATCACTGTATGATGACTGAGGTTGTAGGCAAACGTCACCAAACTTCAGGTACATTCCCCACGCGGAAGTTCTCCTTGCAACTAGCTTCCTCAGCGTCGCGGCCAGCATCCCATTGACCTGTTCTACCAGTCTGTTTATCTTTGGCTGGTATGGTATTGACACGACTCCTTGGATCCCCATTATTTCATTTAGCCTTGGGATCACATGAGATGTAAAATCGGTCCCATTGATGCTCAGTATGACTTGTGGACATCCATACCAGTATACTACTTGATCCAGAATGAATCTCGCAGTACTGGTAGCGTCAACTCAGGTTAGGGCTTTTGTTTTGACCCATCTCGTCAGATGGTCAATGGCTACTATGATGTATTTGACTCCTCCTGTGCTCATCGCCAACGGTCCCATCATGTCAATGAACACCATGTGCCATGTGAATCCAGGTCAGACCAGTCAGTATCCAGTTGTATTCTTGTGTGGTTTATGCAGCTGGCATCTCATGCAACAAGCCAGATGATCCGCAACATTGTAGTTAATCGATTCCCAGTAATAATACTGGCAAATATGGTCGGTTGTTTTTCTCAGGCCTCCATGCCTGACAACCTTATGAGCTGCTTGAACTATTGCTGCTCTTTCCGATGATTTTGGGAATAATAGTCATTTCCTATTTATCATCTTAAATACTTGTCCGTCCATAGTCTTGGTTTTTTCCATCACTTTTCAAAGCGCACCTTGGATTTCTTGAGGCTCATCCTCAATTTTTCCTTTGACCATTCTCTGGAATAGCTCATCCAACTGCGGGTATACCAACTGGACCATGGGTAACCGCGATAAGCCATCCACATTCTGGTGAGAAGCCCCCACTCAGTGGACTATCTCATAATTGTAAGCCTGAAGCTTAAGTGCCCATCAGGCTAGTCGTCCTTCAGGTTCCCATAGATTGTGTAGCCAACACAGCAAAGAGTGGTCTGTCACCACCTTAAAGTGCATTCCATGGACATACACCCAAAATTGCTTACAGGCGTAAATGACTGCAAGGCATTCACGCTCAGTCACGGTGTAGTTCCTCTCAGCAGTTGAGAGTGTCCGGCTCACATATGCCACCAGATCTCATCCCCAAGTTCATCTACTTGGCTCAGTATGGCGCTGATTGCCATCAACAAAGCATCGGTTTGAATGATAAACTCCCAATCAAAATTCAGATATTTCAGGATTGGCGAATTTATCAGATACCAGCATAACTCATCGAAGGATTCCTGGGCCTTTTCATTCCATACAAATTCTTTTTTGGATCCTTTAATAAATGAAACAAAGGCTCAGCTATTCGGGAAAAGACCTGAATAAATCTTCTGTAGTATCCAACCATCCCAAGGAATACTTGGATGTCTCGGACACTCTTCAGCACAGCCATGCGCTCAATAGCTGCTATCTTGTGGGTTTTCAGCTGCAATCCACTTGTGTTAATCACAAATACTAGGCATTCCAGCTCTTTCTTGAAGAAGTGGCACTTCCTTAGCTTAATCTTTAGGTTAGCCACAGACAGTCTCTTAGATACTTCTTCCAGTGATGGAGGTGATCAGTAAACGTTCTACTGAACTCATTGATATCGTCCAGATATACTAGGACGCACAACAACTTCAGGTCGCTCAATATCGCGTCCATGGCCCTCTGAAACGTCGCGGCTGTATTACAAAGACCCTGGGGCATCCTTGTCAGCTGGTATAACCCCTGTGTGGTGTTGATCGCACATTCTTCTTGGTCTTCTTATGGCAAGTCGATCTTCCAGTATCCCAAGATTAGGTCCATTGCGGAGAAATACTTCACTTCTCCTAATTGATCCAGCGCATTGTCAATCCTCATTAGGGGATACAAATCCTTCTTTGTAATTTTATTCAGCCTCCAATAGTCAATCACTACCTGAGTCGATCAATATTTTTTCTTTATGATCAGAATTGGACTTGCTCAGGGATTTCGATGACGGAACTAGAAGCCCATGCTTCACTAGTTTGCTGATCTCATCTTCAACTACCGCTTCAGCAGCTTTCATTCTTTGGATTGGTCTCAACCTTATCTAGATTTCCCTGGTGTTGACCTTGTGGATTACATCTCATGCGCATCCCAAATTGTGGTCATCCTGAGCGAACACTTCCCAATATCTCTCAAATAATTTGAGCACCTCCTCCTTCTGCCCTTCCGGTAGATCTGCAAGCTGCTCCCTATCAACCAATAGATTGATGCTTTTGGCCGCCCCAGCTGGTAATCCCATTTCCTTGAGAGACTCAAAATCATGGAATCATCTCAATTCTGCCATCAGGATTAAGTGAATAAACACAATGATTTGATTCCTCTTGATCTTCATTGGTTTTACACTTAAATTTGCCAAGAGAACTTGTATTTCTCCATGGCCTGGCATGATTATCCTGGGAGCCACCCATGGCTCCACTCTGGACTTCTTCCAGGGGCTTCTGACTTCTCCATACAACAGCTCCGGAATCTCTAAAGTCAACCCTGTGTCAACTTTAATCTGTGATCCAGCTGGTATGGTTCTTTCCTTCTTGATCCTTAAAGAAATTCCCCAGTTTTATAGGATTTCCACCGGCATCTCTCATTGCTTCCTACCAACTAATTGGTATTGAATTGGTACAATGTCATCATTGTATAACAGATTAATGAAGTTATTTATCCAGTTCAACGAAACTTCACCGTCCTTCTGGTATACCAATGGTAACTTCTGACCCAGGATGGTCAACATATTATCCCAAAATTACATTTAACTTCGTACTTCCACAGAAACTATGTTCTGATCAGTATATCGTAGTTTTGGTTTGCCAAAACTATTGCTGGCGTAGATACTACCAATGACCTGAATCATAGTGGCAGTGCACTATATACTCCACAGGAAACGGTGGTGTTCAGCCCAATTGTTCTATATTCTTTCTTGTGTTCCAAGTCTGAAGAGATCTTCATCCTCTTCACCAGCTTGGTCAACACAATATTGATGGGCGCTCCGCTGTCAACTATCGCCTGCACCCCCACTTGATTCACTTGTATATCTATATACATACACTTGGAGTATTGTAATAGAGTATTTACTGAGTGAATTGTGGCGTTATTAGCTGAATTTAGGGTATGAATAATCTGCACCAATAATTCAGGAAATGACTCCTTAATCGCGCCAAGGGGAATCAAAAATTGGCCTCATCTAAATGAACATCTGTTAAAACATCAGTATTCTCAGTGGGCTGACTCTTCTCCGCCAGTTGCCAGGCGTACAGCCGGGCAACTTCCTGAACTATCTTGGGGTTGATCTTCTTCACCACAGCTCTGGTCACGGCATTTGTATCCACGTTTACCACTTGGTATAGCTGATCCTGCTCGTCATCTATGAACAGATCGCTAATATTTATCTCTTCATTAATGATATCAGGAGGGCCAGGTTTCTCCGCCGCTCTAGACTGTTCCTTGTCTAGGCAGCAGGACCTTTTCCCAAATCTTTGGCTACTGCTGTCTTATTAGCTTGGACCACTTTATATGATCCTTTGGCTTTTTGAAGTGTGCAGCGAAATGTCCTTTCCCGCCACACTGAAAGCAGACCTTCTCTTTCTTATTTAACCGTTTGAATTCCTTGGGCTTATTTCCCAGCACAGTTCAGTTAAAAGCTTCTTTTGCTCCTTTGCTTCCCTTCGTGGGATTTTGATTTTGAACCAGATTAGACTTGAAGCTTCTATTTGGGGCATCGAACGTCGTTCCCAAAATCTTCAGATTGTCTACCATTTGCAAGGTAGTTATCTCAGTCACAAATACAGTAGACATCATTCGATGCAAATCGTGATAGGGCCAAAGGGCTGCTTACAAAGCGATTCTTGCATCAAAGTCATCTAACACCTTTGATCCAGCCAGGATCTGCGACTCCTGGTAAAATTGATCCGCGAAGCTTGCAAGAGACTCATCTTTATGGAATTAAATTCCCATAAATTCTTACTTGCATTTTGATATATGGGCTGGGCTCCCAAATCCTTCATTATGGCTGCCTTAGCCTAAGCGTACAACCAGCTGTCCCCCTCCAAGTGGGGTAACATTAGGTTCTGGCAGTCTGTGCCCAAACAGTTCATGACTGTCAACGCCTTTTGATGATCCCCATATCCATTCATGGTCATGTCAAATAGATGGAAAAAAGCTGGGGCGTTATCCTGATGGAATGTGGGCAATTTTGGGGTTGCTCTAAATTCCTCCAAGTCATTTCAGGCCGATTCTCTCGGTTTGGCTACTTAGCTCACTTGTGGAGTGACTTCAGGCATCATCTCCAATATAGCATTAAAGGTGGGCGGAATATTTCTTGGGGATTTCATCTTCCCAAGTATCATTTGAGGACTTCCCTCTTCAGCATCACTGGCCATATCAAGCTCACATGCACATCTGTGGGCTTTCAAATACTCTACTTCTTTCATCAATTTCTCAATGTCTGCACCAAACTTTCTCAAATGAACGTGATCCGCTTCACGCTCCATTTTCAGGAATAGGACCTCTCAAATGAGGTCTCCTTCTTTCCTCTTTAATGAGTTTACTTTGCTGAGTAACTCGTTCCCAAAGTTGGTTATGTTTTCAACTCCTTCCTCCACCTTGGTGACTCGCTCTTCCAAGGCCGCGAACTCCTGATGGTCTGCTGAGTTTAAGGCATTCTGATTAACTGTGGCGATCTTGGTCCACAACTTGCACATCTCTTCTTTATATGACTCTATTGATAGATTCTCTACTCAACTACCCCTGTAGTGAGCACCAAATTGCAAAGTTTACTTAAAAGTTGATTACCGTTTGTCAACCCAGTAACCTTTTTACTGCACAGATTCAGTTTCTTTATGCACCTTGCATTGTAAAGAATAATATTATATGAGAATAGTATGGATACTATTATCCATAGTTGAGTTAGAACTATTATCAGGCCTAACGCTTCGGCCAGTACTTCTAATTAAATACTTGATAAATCATACTTGTAGGGATTTGTTCCCTGTATTGCTGTCTACCCGATCTTCATCAAGATCTCCTGATGACAGTCTCTTTCAGCTCAACACACAGTTGGCAGCTATCCATGAGTTGTGGTTCCCTTTGTCTCTAGATCCCCACTCAGATCTCTACTCTTCTCTCTGAGAGACTTCCAATTATTGCCTTCTGCAATAATATCCTTGAGATGGAACTTCACACTGGATGCTGATAGTCTAACTATAACTGAATCTACAATAAAACTAATAATGTTTTAATGTCTTAATGTGCTAATGTCTTTTTTATTATAGTGAATCCTAGGGAATTTATAGGGGATTCAGCCGTCTAACCCTCAGTTGACACCTCTTCAATGAAACGGCAGCCGTTGCCATTGAATTACCCTTCCTCGTCTCAGCAGCGATGGTCTTCCTCATCCTGGATAGGATTCTGTCATTGGACATCCTCAAGACCTCAAATGAAAAGAGTTAGAAAACGTGTCCCTAACGTTTTCCTCTCAATCCAAGCAAGACAACCATAATTGGCTAGTGACTTGCTTAGGTAATGGGACTTATTACCCTATGTGGCAGGTCACTTTACCAACTGATCAATTTGCTAGTTGCAGGCGGCATCACTCGCCTTGAAACTCACCATTCATTCCCAATCAGTTGGTGATGAAACCTGACCTATCCCAACCAGTACACCTGATAGTTAATAGCTATCAGATGCCCCTATTTCGTCGGCTACTTCACCCAATGAGATATTAGGTATTCATCTGGATTGATCCCTGATGGATACAATTAGGCGAATATCCCAAAATCCCCTGAACGTAGTTCCATTGAAATTTGGGCCAACCAATTTCTGATTCACTTCGCTGCAGGGAATTTTCCCCTAGCAATACCAAGTAATCTAGCAGGCTGGGAATATGGGCAAAAATCTCAACATCATGGAACCTCACCCAGCGGGAAAATAAACTTTCAAAATAACTGGAATGTCATGATGCCAAAGGGCATCAATAAGTGGGAATATCCCCCCACAGACCACTTTCTTGATAACCCATTTGATGTCAGGAGGCAGCAGAGATGTAATAATAGCTACTTGGGCCTAGACATTGTACAACTTGAGAAATATAGTTCTGGGTAGCTGCAGCAATAAAAATGGATGTAATTTATAACTCTTTAACTATAAAGGCTTTTTAATTAAAATGAAAATTGACTAACAACCGTACCAGTGAGAAACAGTAGCCTCAAATACTATAGGTCCTGAGGAATAATTAGAATTGTATGAACAAAAAATATCACAATCCCAAATAATTTTGATAGAACAAGACTTAATAACTAATTTAACGCTAAATAAGCCTTCCTCTGACCATCTGACTCATGCTTAGATTTTACTCCCAATTTTTTCTCTTAATGCAATTTTTCATGGTGGGTTGGCAACGCTTCATTTTGCGGGAAACTTGTTGTGCCCAAGGCTAGACCAAAAATACTGGTCTCATTGCGTTAAAGGGCTTTATCACTTCAACCCCACTGGAATAGACCTCATGATTTATCTGAATTATCCACCTTTTTGGCGGAACCCAAGATTTTCACTGGGGGTAAATACTTACCACTTCCTCTCTGGCGCTGCCCTCTCGCCGCTGCCACTTCCATGCACACCCACTGATCCGCTGGTGCAGCTCTAGTGTAGTCAGATAGGGGAAGGGGCAACGTTGAGGGGGTACGCCATCACCCACTTCTCATCCACCACATGGGCTAAGTTGCCCTGGGTTACAAGGGAAACAGCTGCCTTCTTGGCCCCCTTTTTGGAGCAGAAAGGGAATATCTCACAATTGAGGTGCAGGTGATGCACCCAATGACTTACATGTATCCAAAACTTTGAGTAGCTGCTCTTTGAGCTATCAGGATGAGTGCCTTTAATGTGTCTTCCAAAGTGGGGAAGTTACTAGCTTAGTGTTATTTGATAAGATTTATATACCTTAAATTAACTAAGCTTATGTCACATTTATTTTGTTTATTTTATATAACTGATTTAACCGAGGTAATCCAACCAGGGGATGTAAATAACCAAACCAAAACAAAAATCAGAATAAAAAACAACGATTCAAACAAAACGCTTAAAATGGATGGATCAATTGAATCATACCTAACAAAATATACAACCAAGTGGGCAGCGAATACTGCTATCCCTCCATGGTGGATGGGGAGGATTATTGGGGGGCTTGTCTTTGGCTGCATCCATCTCATCCCAGAGTAGGGTGCGTGTTAAGGCAATTAGTAAGGGTGTGGGGGCATCGGCGGTATGGGGTTTGATATCCTTGATGACAGGAACTTCTGAATAGTTGCCAGCCATCATAGTGCCAACGATGTATTTGGCCAAAGTGTCTTTTGGATTTGAGATGGGCATCTGGGAGTTTAACAAACGTGGCAATGTTGGTTCAGGTTATTTTTGCTTTTGGATTCCATGCTACTGTTACCATGTTCTGGATGGCTTCAGTGACGTTTTTGTGTAAAGTTTTCATGTTGATCTTACTTTGTGCAGTAAAATTTTTGGGGATAATAGGAGGTGGAATTCCTCCTGTGAGCGCAGCCACAGATTTGGCAGCAGCTTTGCAGAGTGGATGGCAATCTGGTGTGGCAGCTGCTTCTACTGCAAGCTGGTGGTCGCTGTAGAACGGTTTGGCATTAGTTTGTGGGATGCATTTATGAGGTAAGAATTTTGCATCACATTTTGCATTACAGAGCCGCTCAAGTTGCAGCGTCAGTTCTTCAATGACGTTAACTGATTTGTCAATTTCATCCAATAATTCCCATGGGTCTTGGTTAAATTGAATTGGGGAATCATCGTACATTTGAGTTTTAATTTATTCATTTGTGGAAGCATGGGATCAAACTGGGATTCAATCCAATGTTTGGTTGGATGAATTATTTATGGCATTGGGGAAAGGTGGATACTAATTGGTGGCTGCAGGTGCAGCTGCAGCATCAGGCATTGGAGAGGGGAAGGTAGGATTGTACCCCATGTCAGAGTTGGCGCGAGGTGGGCAGCGGATTGGTGGGTGTCAGGCAAACTTTCAGCGTCAGTGGAAGTTTCTCAAGTATGGGCATTTGCATTTTGAGTGGTCTAACTCAAAACAGAATGGACAAATCATCCGTCCGCCCTCAACGCGGGCCCAGAACGGATGGTTGGGGGCAGATGTGATGGTGGCATGAGGGGGAATTCCCAATTAAATTTTAGTAAATTCAGGGCTGATTGTGGCATATGCCCAATGCCAGCAAGGCGTGTGGCCCCATTTGGGACCACAAATTGTAAGATGGGGTTGGCGCTATAGGCTGCCAAACCTTCCATTAGCTCCTGGTGGAGCACTTCAGGGGGAGGTGGGTGGGCAAACCAGCTAACTGAACCACCAAGGTGGTGTCTGTTGGGAGCCAGATCCAAGTTGTTGGAAGGGGAATATTATTAAATATTAATGGCACTGTTGCCACAGTGGCTGCATCAGCTTCACAGGGGAAGCCAAGATCAAAGTACCCCTTATAGGGGTGGAAGTCAATAAAACAGGCTGGTGTCATCACTGCCTGAGCCATTTTGATAATGGCTTGGTCGTCATAGGGGAAGAATTTCCCATATATGACCCTAAGGCCAAAATGCATGTTGCTCCGGGGGAGCACCAGGGGGCAGTGGGGCACTGCTTGGGTTCAGGCGAGATGGGCATCATGATCCTTGGGAGGAACAAATCGTCCCAAGGGTTTGGAATGACTGGGAAAGCCAGTCCAAGCGCGTTTTCCTGTTGGATGGAAAACGGAGGGGGAGTTTCACCACTGCCCCATGCTGGGACAGTCAGCGGGGGATCTGACAACATTGGAGCAAGACTTCAGTTTGCGATTAAGTGTTTGCTTTTAATTAAGTGAATAAATTGCTCAGAAAGTAACGCTGAGAAGAGAGAGAGTTTTATGTCACATTTATTTATTTGATGAAAGCTCATCAGGGGATATACATTACACAAGAGAGAAAGAAAGAAAGTTTCAGCATGAAATCTGAGCAAGGTCAACTCCATTGAAGAAATTTTCCACTTCTGGATTGTGATTGAAGTTCTGGTTAAGTCATGGGTAAGATTTTTGTATTTTTAGACTTTATTAACCGCCAATAACTCCTTTGGCTGGCACCCCAATCAATGTGCAAAGGTCAGGAATCAAACCCACAACCTTCAGGTTGGTAGCTGTATGCCTTAACAACTTGTCCTCCACCCTCAAGCTTATGTCAAATAAATCCGCTTATCTGCATAATTATAAGGATAAGGTTTATAGTTTTTTTCCGCCTTAAATACCTATCTTTAAACTTCAAATGGAGTGGATAGTTCATCTGGATAGATCGTCTGGTGGAGTTACACCACTAAACACTGAGTTGACTGATACCAAGTTATTGTAGGATGGTATAACTTTAAGAAATAGAAGTGCAAGACCACCTCAAAGTTTTAAGCATTTAGGCTTGCATCCAAAAAACTAAGTTAATAAAGCATTAGAGATTAGTTAGATCAACATTATGGTAGCTTTCCGTGCTCTCATGCTCACTTGTCCAAAATTTAAATTTCCTTCTCTAATTCCAGGATGTGTCACCCCATAGTGACCATAGACCTGGTGATCTATTTTTACTCCCATGGAATAGGTATTTGAGTTTAAATTATGTGGTTGGAGTAAGCCTACATATTGGGCTTGGATGGTAGTCTATCAACCTTGGTAAACTTCAAATAAATTTTATAGGCCACCATTTTAGCTTCTCACCAAACTTCCTGGTAGAGTATCTTACCCTCTGGAGCCTTACTGGTTCTATCTAGGAAGCTTCTAATATTGGACCCAACGGCAGTTGGTTTACCTCTCTACTTGCAAATTAAAATTACTAAAAGTCATCAGTTATTCCCATCTTTATCAGGTCTAAAGGTAGGTTAATGGTAATCTTTCATTCCACCTATACCTGCTAGTGAATTTTAATATAGTTAATTATTTGGTTAAATAACCTTACTATTATCTGATAAAAGTTTACTTGAGCGGTAAAGCAATTAAATCAGGATCAGAGATAGTGGTAGGGTAGAGCTTTTGACTGTATCACTTCATATAAGTTACAGGTGATTGGCTTTAAATAAACCTTTTAACACATTTGTTGCCCAGTGTAATTCAGTCATGTTTCTCTTAGGTCCCAAATTTGACCATCAACAATTTGTCAAACGCCAGGAAGCATAAAATTATTGAAAAGTTTTCTTTGGGAAAAAAGAATTTATTTTAGAAAAAGCTCTAAAAAGTATAAAATAATCAAGAGATTATGAATACTCAATAGAACTTTTTTGAAGTCAGCGCCATAAAAAACTGACTTATAATAACCATTTTTAATATATATAATCAGCACTGTATATTCCAAGTTGCTTTTAGTTTACACTTGGACCCAATCCAATATAAGATCTTATTTGTATCTGTGAGCAAAATTTTATAAGTCAGGTTGGAAGATGGCACTGACTATAAAAAGGGTTATTATTGATTCTTAATTGCTTGATTATTTCATACTTTTTATATCTTTTTTAAAGGAAGTATTTTTTTACCAAGAAATTTATTAACCAACTTTAAAAAAGGAGAAGGTTCTCAACTTGACCTGATATATAATTTATTCTATGTTTTTTCATGCATAACTCTGAAACTACTGGACCAATTTGGATGACCTTTTTAAAAAGGGGATGTGGACTTAGGTCCCAATCTACTTTTGTAAATATTGGTTAAGTAACTGACCTTTACTTTAGTTAGTATATTATAGTGGTTAGAAGTGAAGAATTTCAATTGTGGGAATGTTCATTGCTGGATAAACTTAAAACCAGCATTGGTGAAGCAATAGCTTTGAAGCAACCTTTGTCATAAAATATTTCATATGGCTGACAAATGTTCAAAATCCAGGTAAGTATGAGATTATTGTGGGATGAGCTTGAATCATTATAAATGGCTATCATTTTTGTACAGATTGACCAATAGAATCAACTAAATCAATAAAATTAATTAGTTTAGTTGGCAAACAGTAAGGTTAGCATATTTTTACCTTTATAAGCAAATAAATTTAATAAAATAGTATAATGTAGATGGTAATCAGTAAATTTATCATAATTTGACCAATAAAATCAACTAAAACTAATAAAATGGATTAATATAGATGGCAATCAGTAAATTTAGCATAATTTGACCAACAAGTTCAAATAAACTTACTAAAATGAATCATTAATGTATTAATTTATGAGATACTATATATGATATATACAGTAGTTTAATTATATATAGAAATAGGGAGTTTTCAAATATGATATATATAGATAGTGATTTTGTAAATTGAAATTAGGATTAAAGACACATTTTAAAAATGCACTAATTTTTTAGGGAAAAAAATAGGCTTTAGAACTTTTAGGAAAAAGAACTAGCTTCAAAATTTTTTTACAAGAAAGAAACTCCTTTAAAAAAGGCTCTAAAAAGTATGAAAGAATTAAAAAACTATAAATGCTCAATAAAACCCTCTTTTAAGTCAGCGCCATATTTTTACTGAATTGTAATAAGTATTTCAAATATATGCTCAGCACTATATATTCTAGTTCCTTATAGTTTACACTCAAACCCAATCAAATATAAGCTTTAATTGGTATTTGTGAGCATAATTCTATAAGTCACGTTGAAAGATGGCGCCAACCAAAAAGGGCTTTTATTAGTATTCATAATTTTTTTGGTCATTTCATAATTTTTAAAAAAAATTTTAAAGAAGGTCTTTTTCCCAATTTTTTTAAATACAAATAGATATATGGATGGAGAAAAGAAAGAATAAGTACTTACATATATACAATAACTTTCTTTATAATGTAATCCTTTAATTGCTTTCAATAAGTGCTGATTAATTTAAATTAATTCAAGTAACTTTAAGATTTATCTCTATTAGCCATCTGGTTACAGTTGATCACAGTTTTATATAAACTAATCCAAATAATAACTTAACTAATCTAAGTATTCCTTTTGTATTCTTTTGTTAAGTCATCTAACAAATTACAATGATGATATTACAGCATTACATTAGATGAAATACACAGAAAGAGTTTGAAAGAGACCCAGCTAAGACATACTCATGATTTTAACTTTCTCTTAAGTTAAAAAGTATACCCTTTTATTGATAAGAAATATATATTTCCAACTATTTGATTGGTGATCCATTAAATGTAACTCTAAATATTCTACCAGTACTGAAACTTTCTGTAATGATATTATTTAAGCATGAGGCTTTTTATCCCTAAACCTTAATACCTGAGATACTATAAGTTAAATGGAGACTATAGTATCCCAAACATAAAGACATACCTTAACCAACTATCATATCAAGCAATTTCTCACTTGGCCAAGCGTCAGGATTTCAAGCTAAAATTTGTAGGCCCCAAATGACTCTACCTTAAAACTGGAAGCTACTTTAACTTATCATGGAAATATTATTTCCGGATCCCCTTCAGGGCTTATAGATTTTTACTCTTACTTAATAAGGGCTTCTAAACCTATACACTTATCCATATAATTTATACCCAAGTTTAGATGGCTTAAACTTTTTATATCAGTTTAATTTTAGAAATATTATATATGTGTCCTGAGAACTTTGATAACCACCAAGCAATGGGATAACAATATAAGATTTGCTAATATACAAAGGATTTGGGTAAAGATAAATACTATATGAGAAAGTGAAGATATCTTTATTATTAAAGAACAAGTCTTTTTACCTAAAAGCTTCTTACCTGAAAGATATTATGAGTTTAATTAAGCATATAATATCTTTTTGATTAAAATGGATCACCTTACCCAACTATCCTACTAAGTTACTAGCTGCTTGACTAATCATCAGGTTTTTCAGCTGTTATCTGCATGCCTAATTTTGGCTCCACCTTAAAACTAAGGTCTATATTAGATTACCATGGAAGGTCTAACGCCCAGATCACTTTTAACGCTTTTTTGGTACTAACTGGATTGTTTTAAAAGGTTGTGTACTTCACCCTTAGTTAAATAAGGCTTTTACACCTATACTCATCCATATCATTTAAACATAGTTAAGTTAATAATTCTTTTATCCATCACCATATAGTAATTCTGGTATATGCACTTCAAAAGGTTTGATTGCCACTAAACAACAGAATAACGTTATGAGAACTTTCCGCCATCCAAAAGTAAGGGTAAAGTAAATAAAAAGCGCCAATACTATCTAAGCACAAGCCTTTTTACCCAAATATTTTACCTAGAATGCTATAAGCTAAATATCCTGTAATACCTTGCTAAAATGGATACTTTACCAGATTATCCTACCAAGTTATTACCTACTTTGATTATGTATCAGGAAGTTATTATTAATAATTTAGGCCTTGGATGGCTCTATCTTAAACTGAGGAGCATTTTAAATTGCTAAGGAAACCACATCCCCTTATCACATTAAGTACTTATTGCTTTTATTCTATTTTAGGATAGCATTCTATACAAATACATCTATCATATGGTTTCTACCTAATCTAGATTTTATGATACTTATAATATTTTCATTAAATTATCTGTTATATTTTAACCAAGAGTTTTAATCAACACTTAAACAACAGGATAGCAATGTGATGGTTGACTATCAAAAAAGTGAGGGCAAAGGTATATATAAAATAAAAAAGAAATAAGGTCTTTTTTATTAATAGCAAGCTTTCTTGTCTCAAACCTTCATATCTATAGTAATTTAAGCTGAATTGAACCCATGATAGCCCTCCCTTAAAATGTCTCCATAGCCAAATTGTCTTACCAATTATTGCCCACCCAGATAAGCATCAGGATTCACTGTTGAAATCTGTAGCTACTATGACTAGCCTAAATCTGAGGGCTACTTTAAATATATATGAACGTCGTAACCTCCAAATTCACCTTCAGGCTTATAGCTTTAGGGTTTAATTTTTAAAGGTTTTTTACACCTATACATTTATCTGTGTAATTTATACCAAAGTTAATATTATTGGATACTTTTATTTCATCACATATAAGGCTTATGGCATAGGTTAACTGAGTGGTTTAATAATAACCAAACAATAGAATACAAATTAGGGTTGCTACCTCTTCAAAATGTGGGTAAGAAAAAGAATAAATAGGATGTAGGAAGATACCTCTATCATTTAAGCAGAAGCCTTTTTCCTTCAAGTATTTATATCTAGAATATAAAAGCTGAACGGAGCCTATAATACCCTCCTTTGAAATGTATCCCTTTTATCAGGTTACCCTACTAAATTACTAGCCAATTGTAAAAGTAAGGATCCTCACCATGTCCATTAAATTATATTGGGTAATATATCCCTTACAATAAAGGAAATGGGCCCTGTGCAGTACTGTTAGTAAAGATAGCGGACTTAAGGCACACCCATGATAATTGCTGAGTGTCAGTCAATCCTTGCAAATTAAATTCTACCCCATTTCAAATTAGTAGAAAATCTGATTCAGACATTAATACAATTCTGAAATACATTAGAAGAAAACTGAAAATGTGTGTAAAGAAATCTACACAAATACCAGTGGATTGAAATTGGATCCCCAAAAAGGGCAAAAGTTTTACATTTAGTTTGGTAGAAATTTCTTATGCACCTGAATAAATATTCTCATAAACATCAAAAATAAGTGTAATGTTAGGATGCCATCGCCTATACAAACTATCCAAGATCATTTTAAGTAAACACAAAAGACCACACCTAAAACTTCCAAACTTCTTTATAGTGCAAAGTTATAGAGTTCTAGAGAAGATGTGCTTTCCTGTAATCAAATATATTCTTCAGTCCCCCTCCTCACTTACATGAAAGTACAAGAACCCAGCACTCTGCAGATAGTAGAGCTCTGGGTTATTTTGTTATATTAGTTTAATAAAGAGTTAATTCCATTACAACAAAACTCTTGAAAGTTTATAGATTAAAAATATTCTATTCTCTTAGAAAAGAAGCCATAGCATCTGGTAAAGGGCCTACGCTTGTTGATCTCTGTAATGTCAGTGCCTGTCTCTAAGGTATTTTCTGCATTTACGCCCCTTAGAAGAGAGAATAAATGAAATCAACCATGGTAAGCATTGCAAAAACCAACTGATTAAGTAAACATATACATGAATAATCAGCCTAAATTTAAATAACCAATCATTTAATTCAATCTACTATAACCAAGGTAACGTAAAAAACAAATCCAGTGGATTGGAATATCAAAAATGGTAGTAATTGCAAATGAAAATGTACTTTATGCTCCACAATACCAAGTCTAAGCCAGATAATCCCAGCTTTGATTCTAATTTACACCCCAAATTTTCTGATCAGCTGCCCATCCAACACAATCAGCCTCCCTCAGTGCGTGAAGCATGGTCAAGACAATTGACAGCACTTAATTTAGTTGTTGAAATGGGGATGATGTTTTAGATCAGTATTATCTGCACATATCCCCCTGCTTTTCTATTCAAGAATAATCAGAATGACAATTCCGTGAAGACTATGATGTTTATACAGGTATTGGAGTACCCCCCAATGGAAACCAAGTCTTTCCTTAACACATCAGATGTCTGACAGTAAGCATCAGGATTTCCTGACAAAGCTATATGCTCTTTATAATTACCTTAAAACTAAGGGCTACTTTAGCTTTCTATGAAAGTCCCAACGTCCAAATTATAAATTTTTAGTTATACTGTTTTGCTCCCAAAGCTTAAAGATTTCACCTCTAATCAATTATGGCTTTTTATACATATATAAACATGAATCATACTAAGTAAGATGGATTATATCCTTATACCATTCTCCATTTTAATATAGCATACATGCCCTGAGAATTTTGATCACTAACAAACAATGGTTAACAATATAAAGTTTTTACTAATATAAAAGATGTGAGTAAAGGTAAGTATTATATATGATGAGAGAAGATATCTTTTATTGTTTGAGCACAAGACTTTTAACCTCCAATCTTCATATCTTAGAGACACTATGTGTTGAATGGAGCATATAATATCCCTTACTTAGTATATATCACCTTAACCAACTTTCTTACTGAGTTACTAGCTGCTTGACTAACCATCAGGTTTTTCAGTTGTCATCTGCATGCCTAATTTTGGCTCCACCTTAGAACAAAGGTCTATATTAGATTACCATGGAAAGTCTAACTCCCAGATCACTTTTAACGCTTTTTTAGTACTAACTGGATGTCTAAAAGGTTTTGTACTTCACCCTTAGTTAAAAAAGGCTTTTATACCTATACATCATCCATATCATTTAACATAGTTAAGTTAATAATTTTTTTATCCATCACCATATAGTAATTCTGGTATATGCACTCAAAAGGTTTGATTGCCACTAAACTACAGAATAGCTTTATAAGAACTTCCAGCCATCCAAAAGTAAGGGTAAAGTAGTTAAAAAACGCCAATACTATTTAAGCACAAGACTTTTTACCTAAACTTTTTACCTAGAATTCTATAAGCTAAATAAATCCTGTAATTAACCGTGCTAAAATGGATCACTATACCAGGCTTAACTACCAAGATATTTCTTTACTTAGACCAGGTATCAGAAATGGTTTTATTAATAATTTAGGCCCTGGATGGCTATACCTTAAAACTGAGGAATGCTTTAATTTTTATGGAAATCTTATCCTCTATTACCTTCAGTACTTATAGATTTTAATCATATTTTAAAATAGCCTTCTATACCTATACATCAATCCATATGTTTTTGAACAATCTAAAATGGTTTGATACCTATAATATATCCATTAAATGCTCTGTTTTAACCCCCAAGAGGTAAAATCGCCACTTAAACAATAGGATAGCAATTTGAGGGTTGACTCATCCTAAAAGTGAGATAAAGGTAGATATTGATAAGATACAAATAGATATTTTTATTAGTTAATCACTAGTTTTCTCACCTCAAACATTCATATCTAATTAATATAAGATGAATGGAGTTTATGATAGCCCACCCTCAAATGGATCCCTTTACCAGGTTATCCTACCATTTCTTACCCCTTTGACCAAGAATCAAGATATTTTGTTAAAATCTGTGGGCTCTTTATGAATACCCTAAAACTAAGGGCTACTTTATATTGCTATGAAAGATTTTACCTCCAGATCACCTTCTGGGTTTGTAGATTTTAAGGATTTTATTTTTTTAAAAAATGTTTTTACACTTATACATTAAACATGTAATCTATACTTAAGATAATATTACTTTGAATTATAAATTTTATTTGGGGAAGGCTGACTATGAGATGTACACTCTTGATATGTAAACTAAAGGAACTAATATAAGCAAGAGGTACCCCATAGAAGCTAACGAGGTCTCCTGTTGCCAGCGGGAACGCCAAGTAAAGGAAGGGGGTTATTGTGAGTAGAGGCTTGCACCACTATTGAGAACTTATGAAGGAAGGGGTCTGAATTGATGAATCAAACTGGAAACCAGGATGAGACTAACTGTCGTTGATGGGATGGTAGGTACCCAAACAACCATGCTTGAAAGTGGTCCATGAGGTGCAACTGGAATCGGTGTACAGCTTCCTGGAGGGTGGGAGTAGAGCCTTAAATGGCATCCAAGATAACCGTGTTAATATTCCACATTGCAATTGCAACCACCAAGGCTTGGAGGGAAGGTTGTATTGGAGAATTCAAGGACAAGACGAAGATGTCCTTAGATAGGCTAAAGGACTGTGCTTTCTCCTGGCAAAAGAGACGTTGAACCTCACGCCAGATCACTTTTGCCGGAGGGAACTCTTCCAGGCAGTGGACCAAAGTCCCACACTTGTCACACACAACACATGAGTAGTATGATGCATTGGAGCACTCAGATTTACAGCATACCCATTTCAAGCAGTGCCACACATGGGAATGAACATGCGGCTGCAAAAGAGGTGATGGGCATACTTCCATATGGCTTTCTGGGTTTCTAGGAATAGGGAATTTCCAACAGGTCCAGATAATCCACCCTGGCCATAATATGGGACCTCCTTGGTATAAAACTGTTTAGAACAGCTTGGCCTTGTACTTCCTGTGTGAAGCGGGGAGTAGGGCGAACACTCTGGGCGGTGTGCCCACTGATGAAAATTCTCCACTCTGCGCTCCACACAGAAAGGAGAATTCATTTGAAATGGGGTGACGTCCCATGTGGGCCCACTGCAGAGGGATGTGAGGCAAGATATTGTGAAATAGAATGAGAGTGGGTAGGATTTCTGAAGCTCAGGGTGTGGGAAAAATTGGAACGGGCTGCTCATGACCGGTGATGGGTGTGGAGTGCGGGGTTGGTGACTGCAGCGATCTAGGTGCCAAGTATTTTGGCCGCATGGACCTAGTAGTTTAGTAGGCCCATACCACCACAATGGCGAGGGCCAAACAATACTAGGCGCACTGGCAGTGGGCGGCCTACCAAAGTCACCCTTGCAGGAGGGCATAAAATGAGGCGAAGATAGATGGGGGAAAGGTGATATCATGGGCCACAAACCAAAAGTTAGATAGGATCATAGAGTTGTCCAGCACAACTCTGCCTGTGAGGGAAGTTTGGTGGGCTCTGATGGAGGCGATGCGTTTTGTGACATTGTCCAGTATATGGTGCTCCATCACTGACAAAGCATACCCTCTCGCCTCCAGTCACACAACCAAATGGCAAACTGAATCAGCAGTGGATCTTGGCATGAAAGGGATCACAAGCGGGGCTTGGAATGGGTGGCGCAAATAAACCCGTGAGCTAGCTGCTGAAGCAGAGAGGAAACGGGGTGCTTGTAACCAGCGTCTTGGAAATGCCCAAGAAGAATGATTCAAGTTTTGGAGGCGTTAAGTACAGCATTACTTACCCTGGAGTAAACCTAGATAGAATCCTCAAGCGCGCATGCATCTTGGTTGTTAGATACACCAACCACACAATCATTAGCAAACGCCAACATCTTGACTGGTGCTTGGCCTTACATATGGACACCAGTAAGTCAGGCATTCATGTTACGCAAAAGTGGGTCAAGACTGAAATTATATAAGCTGGGCTTAAAGGGTCCCCTTGGCGGAGGCCCCTTTGAGGGTGAACTACATCAGTGAGGAAGCCAGGGCCACGCACAGCCATTGTGGCGGATTCTGTGTGCAACATCACCCAATTAATGATCCAATGGGAGAGATGGAAATCGTGGAGCCAGGCTATAAGGTAATCCCAGTTGGCTCTATCATAAGCCTTCTGCTGGTATAAAAAAACGAGTGCTCCAGTAGCCGTGGATTGGCAGACGTTGACTACAATATGTATGTTGTTCCATATAGACGGCTTAGGAAAGAAACTAAATTGATCAGAGGAAATGAGATCAGAGGCAACTTCCCATAGGCGGTTGGCCATAATTTTAGCAAATAATATAGTATCAGTGTTAGTAAGTGATATGGAGCGCCAGTTATTTAAGTCCAGCTTATCCCTTTCATATACACCGTTATTGTGAAAGCCTCCTAACCCCCAGGAAGGAGGCGCGTTTCTAGCAAACACTGATTCATTGAGGCAAGCAGCAAAGAGGAGAAATAATTAAAATATTTCTTGTAGAACTCATAATGGAATCCCATCTAGACCTGGGCATTTCCTGTATGGTACACCATAAACGGTGTACCAGAGTTTGTCATAAAAAATTAGATTAATCAACTCCAGATAATGGGAAACGGTGCAGATATGTGCACTTTCGAGAAATTTGGCAACTCTGGCCAGTTTGACTGGATCAGAGTGATACAATTTGGAGTAATAATTTCAGACTTTAATTGCCACTTCATCCAGAGTTTTTATGATGGAATGGTATTGCCGCCTCAACTATGTGCAGGCCAAGCTCTGTCACTGTGCAAAGAACTTTCAAAAAAGTAGGCAGAGCACGTGTCACCAGCCGTTATATTTTTTGCTTTTTACTGTGCACAATTGTGATGTTTGTGTTGCCTTACCAGTGCGTTGAGGCGAGAGGACAACTCTGTTCACTTGCAACCCCAAGCAAACTGTAGCCTGTAGCTGGGACATTAGATTCCAGGTGGTCCACTTCTGCAAACATGCGCAAAAATGACCACCAAGGCAGCCTGAGAGTGATGAAATGGGATGTGGTGTTCCTGGCAGATGGTATTCACTTTGAAATTTGACCAGGTTAAAAGTGGGTCTGCACAGAATAGTGAGGTGAACTCCAGTGCCGAGGTTTTGGTGTCCACCCATGAGGAAAACCTGAGCAATGTGATCTTAGCTGGGCAAAGTTTGCACAATTTCATCATCTGTTTCACTGGGTGTGACAAAGAGAAGGAAATCGATACCAACTTGTGATCAGAGAAATTGATTTTTGTTATCAAATTTGTGCAACCTGAGACCAAAATTTCAATAGGGCAAGATTAAGGTCAATGTATGTCATCAACCTCAGCTAACCGTTGTGCACATGGGGACAAGACATGTTGGGGAGCAGCGGTGCATGTTTAGGTAGTTATCAAATAGCCCCAAAGTGGTCTTTAGAATGCAAAGTTCTACATGCCACTGCGGGGAGGCAGGCACCAAAGGCCAACAGTTGGTGGCTGGGTTAGCCCAACAGTTCATATTGCTCACCACAAACGAGTCAGGGGGAAGCGGGAGGGAAGTAATGGCTGAGAAGAAAACCTGGTAAGCCCGCACACAGGTCAGGGCATAGATATTAACAACAGCATGCACTTCGTCATCCCACAAAAAGGACACAACAAGCACATGGCCATTGAGGTATGAATTTTTTTTGGTAAATTTAAAATTATGAGTTGCATGTTTAAGCGCCCCAAAGTGCAGCGACCAAAAGGAAAGGGAGGAGCATGGTTGCCCATGTGTCCTCAGCACCATATGGGCAGTGAGTTTCCTGAATGGCCAGGATGTCCACAAGTAATTTTTTTTAAAAAAAACTCAGGTTTCTAGCCCAGGACATTGGGGCCTTGAGTCTAGCAATGTAAAATGTCCTTATTGTGAAGGCTCCTCCCATCACACCTTAAGTGTGAGGGGAAGGGCCCCTTGACCTCCCTTTGCCACTTTCTCAGCAGCAGCAGTAGTCCGCGTATAGTGCTTTTTTGACATATGCAGGGGGCTTAAGGGACTCCAACACTTTAAATGTAGTTGTGGTTTTGTTATTATTTTTTGTTGATTTGATATGAATTTTTGCATTGCCGTTGTAAAAATTTACTCAGGGAGTTGATTATCAGTTGTCAACTTTAGTAATCTTTTTACTGCACAGGTTCAGTTTCCTCGTGCACCTTGCGTTGTAAAGAATATATGATCCAATATAAGTATGGAGAATATTATCCATAGTTGAGTTAGAACTATTATCAGGGCCAACGCTTCGGCTAGTACTTCCAATTAAATACTTGATAGTCATACTCATAGGGATTCATTCCCTGTATTACTTTCCACCCAATCTTATTCAAGATCTCCTGATGACAGTCTCTTTTGGCCTAACATACAGTCAGCAGCGATCCCCAAGTTGTGGTTCCCTTCATCTCTAGATCCCCTCTCAGATCGCTACTCTTCTCTCTGAGAGACTTCCAATTATTGCCTTCTGCAATAATATCCTTGAGATGGAACTTTACACTGGATGCTGATAGTCTAACTATAACTGAACTTACAATAAAACTAATAATGTTCTAATGTCTTAATGTGTTAATGTCTTTTTTATTATAGTGAATCCTAGGGAATTTATAGGGGATTCAGCCATCTAACCCTCAGTTGACACCTTCTCAATGAAACGGCAGCCGTTGCCATTGAATCACCCTTCCTCGTCTTGTCAGAAATGGTATTCCCCATCCTGGCTAGGATTCCATCATTGGACATCCTTGAGATCTCAAATAGAAAGAGTCAGAAAACGTGTTCCTAACGTTTTCCTCTCAATCCAAGCAAACCAACCATATTTGGCTAGCGACCTGCTTAGCTAATGGGACTTATTACCCATTATGGCAGGTCACTTCACCAACCAATCAGTGCTAGTTTCAGGTGGCATCACTCGCCTCACAACTCACTACTCATTTTCAATCAGTTGGTGATGAAACCCAACTGATCCCAATTGGTACACCTGATAGTTAATAACTATCATATGCCCCTATTTCGTCAGCCAATCTGCCCAATGAGATATTAGGTATTCATCCAGATCGATCCTTGATGGATATGACCAGGTGAATATCCCCAAATCCCCCAAACGTAGTTCCTCTGAAATTCAGGCCAACTGATTTCTGATTCACTTCACTTTAGGGAATTTTCCCTTAGTGACACCAGGTAATCTAGCAGGCTGGGAATATGGGCAAAAATCCCAACACATCCCCCCTCTTTCCTAGATTTACAGCGAGAAAAGGATCAGGGCATGGAAACACCACTTCAGACACCTGGTCAAATACTTCATTAATTCAAGCAGAGTACACTCACCGATACTCAACGCTGCTTGGGATGACATTTGGCATATGGAATTCCTCCTCTTCCTCTTCACTACCACCTACTCAGAGCGCGGTCCCCATGACCTCTTGTCATGACAGGCTAATTGATTTACTTGTGATGATATTATTCCTGGGATCTGGTTTTCCCCCTGCCAGGGTATATGACCCACTGTCATATTCAGGATTCTTGGTCCAGCGTCCTTGAATTCCTAATTCTCTCCTCATCCTAGACTGGAGACTCTTGCTGTCAGTGTTTGTTTTGTGGCTTGATTAAGAATACTTATTTCTATTCGTCCTCAATATTTCACTCATAACCTCTTGGCTTTAAGTCATCTTTTTTTCCCTCAGAAAGCTTATTTCATTAATTTTATGAAATTAATTTCCCAAAATTGGAGCCTAAGGGATTATAGAGTGCATAATGTCACCTTCTATATAAGTCTGACATCCCCCCTCTAGTCCTGCTCATATGTCAAACTCAGAATCCCGCTACCAGCAACTTCTTAACAGTTTGTCAGATCTGGACCTCCTCCTCTTCCAGCAGATGAGTTGGGATGCTTGACAGAACCTCTTCTATGGTCCCTCCAGGACTCATACGCCTAGTATGGTGCAAGCGGCTAGTCCTTCCATCAAATTACTGGAAACGGTAACTAATTTCTCCAAAACCAGGCATGCCATTGTTTTGAACAATTCTCAGCCAACTCTTCCTTTGCAGTCAATTCCCAAGTTAGACTTAAAAACCCTCCTGGATTCAGCTCCTTTTGCTGATGTCCAAAAATCATTGTTGATGCTCTGGAGATCATGCCAGTTGCTTTGAATTGTTTGTTCTTGGCTGGGTCAGACTTGCTCCCTGAGTTCATCTTCCAACTCAGTAAATTCTACAAACCAGCTGTGCTGGTTTCTGAGCTTTCAATCAGAAACAGCATATATTTTGAGCTCCCCTAAGCTGAACTTTGGGCCCAAGTTACTGAGGCGTTGACATTAGCGCTGAATCCAACTGATCTGGACAACCTTCTGGATCAGAATACTGCCACTTATGCTCTCCGCTTTGCTGGCCAAGTTCTTTGAAGTTGGTTGACGAAGCTTTCAGCCTCGCCTGGCTTCCATCGGTCATCCATCTTTAGCTTTTGTGAATCCCATAATCATTGTTTGCAAGATGAAATCTGCTCTTTACACAACTACCTCTTCTCTGGAGCTTCTCATTGCTATCTTCCGTTGATGGCGTTAATTGAGGGGCATGATTTGACAACCCCCATCGAGTATTCCTTCTTTGCTGCTGGCTCACATGTCCAGTGCTCTTGACAAGGCCTGTTGGCAGGCACTCAAGACAAATCTTCTGGTGCCGGTGCCTTATCAGGATTAGTCAGGGTTATTCGCCAATTGCCTCTTCCTATATTGCTGTTTTCCTCCCTGCTCCAGGGTTTCATGATTGGCTTCTTCCAAAATATCAATTTACCTTCCCTTAGTCACGTTCTCCCAGGTCTCAGCGTCCGCTCAAAGGATGTGGTTTCGTGTAGGTCTCGCCCTTGCAAGTGTCCAATCATGTATCAATTTTGACGGGATATTTCTTCCTACCACAATTCATCCTCCCTCCTACAAGAGGCGACATAGACAAAATCATCCCCTTACTGAGGACAACCAATAAAAATAAAAATTATAAAAATATAAGCTTTTTTCCATGCATTTAATTTTTTTTCTAATATCTATTTTTTTATTCTCTTTTTTCTTTCTGATGGGACTTGACCTTGTCTCAGTTCAGAGGTCCTTCTTTTCCCCAAACTGGATCCAGGACACTTAAACCTACCAGTTTTCTATGGTTCAGAGGTCCTTTTTTGGACTTAACCATCTTGATTGGTTCAGAGGTCCTTTTTTTGGACTTGACCTAATCATCAGGACATGAACAACTTAATGGTTCATCTGTCCTTCAGGAACACTTTTATTTTTTTCTTCAATCCAATGCTTTAGATACTTAGCGTGGACTTGATTTACTACTCTTCCATCCAAGAGATTCTTGATGGAGTAAGCATCAGTTGCTGTCTTGGCAATTACTTCAAATGGACCTGATTATAACACATCCAATTTGTTTCTTCATCTGAAACCATGCATATGCAATATGTAACTCTTTCTCCTATTCTATATTCTTCTAATGGTGGTCAGTTCTTATCATCCATTGATTTCGCTTTTATCCTTTTATTTAAGGTTGTATCAAATGCTTACAATTGCATATCGATCAGGATACATGTCAGTCAGTTCAGGTATTGTTTGGTACTCATCCCCAACATAGGTTCTACTACCAGATATAATATTGGCGGCAACGCGGCCTTCCTCCTGTATAGTAATTCAAATGGCGTCTTTCCCATCACTGTATAGTGACTGAGGTTGTAGGCAAACGTCACTGAACTCAGGTATGTTCCCCACGTGGAAGTTCTCCCTGCGACTAGCTTCCTCAGCGTCACGGCCAGCATCTCATTGACCCATTCTACCAGTCCATACATCTCCGGCTGGTGTGGTACTGACACAACTCCCTGCATCCCCATTATTTTGTTTAGCCTTGGGATTACATGAGATGTGAAGTTGGTACCATTATCACTCAGTATGATTTGTGGACATCCATGCTGGTATACTACTTGATCCAGAATGAATCTCGTAGTATTGGTAGCGTCAACTCTGGTTAGGGCTTTTGTTTTGACCCATCTCGTCAGATGGTCAATGGCTACTATGATGTACTTGACTCCTCCTGTGCTCATCGCCAGCGGTCCCATCATGTCAATGAACACCATGTGCCATGTGAATCCAGGTCAGACCAGTCAGTACCCAGTTGTATTCTTGTGTAATTTATGCAGCTGGCATTCCATGCAACAAGCCAGATGATCCGCAACATCCTAGTTAATCGATTCCCAGTAATAATACTGGAAAATATGGTCGGTTAATTTTCTCAGGCCTTCATGCCTGACAACCTTATGAGCTGCTTGAACTATTGCTGCTCTTTCCGATGGTTTTGAGAATAATAGTCATTTCCTATTTATCATCTTGGATACTTGTCCATCCATGATCTTTGTGTTTTCCATCACTTTTCAAAGCGCACCTTGGATTTCTTGAGGCTCATCCTCAATCTTTCCTTTGACATTCTCTGGAATAGCTCATTCGCCTGCAGATATACCAACTAGAACATTAGTAACCGCAATAAGCCATCCGCTATCTGGTGAGAAGCCCCCACTCGGTGGACTATCTCATAATCATAAGCCTGAAGCTTAAGTGCCCATCAGGCCAGTCGTCCTTCAGGTTCCCATAGATTGTGCAGCCAACGCAGCAAATTGTGCGGTCCATCACCACTTTAAAGTGCGTTCCATGGACATACACCCAAAACTGCTTACAGGCATAAATGACCGCAAGGCATTCATGCTCAGTAACAGTGTAATTCCTCTCAGTGGCTGAGAGTGTCCAGCTCACATATGCAACCAGATGTTTGTCCCCAAGTTCATCTACTTGGCTCAGTACAGCGCCAATCTCCATCAATGAAGCATCAGGTTGAATCCATCTAGTACTAAAAAAAAGAAGCATCAGGTTGAATGATATACTCCCAATCAAAATTTGGATATTTCAGAATCAGCAAATATATCAGATACTGGTGTAATTCATCAAAGGAGTCCTGAGCCTTTTCATTCCATACAAATCCTTTTTTTGGATCCTTTAGTAATTGAAAAAAAGGCTCAGATATTCAGGCAAAGTCCCAAATAAATCTTCTGTAGTATCCGACCATCCCAAGGAATACTTGGATGTCTCAGACACTCTTTGGCACAGCCATGCGCTCAATAGCTGCTATCTTCTAGGGTTGTGGCTGCAATCCATTTGCATTAATCACAAATCCCAGGTAGTCCAGCTCCTTCTTGAAGAAGTGTCACTTCCATGGCTTGATCTTCAGGTTAGCCGCGGACAGTCTCTTAAAACTTCTTCCAAGTGATGGAGGTGATCAGTACTATTTCCTACTGAACTCATTGATATCGTCAAGATATACCAGGACGCACAACGACTTCAGGTCGCTCAATATTGCATCCATGGCCCTCTGAAACGTTGCGGCTGCATTACAAAGACCCTGGGGCATCCTTGTCAGCTGGTATAACCCCTTTGTGGTGATAATCACACATTTTTCTTGGTCTTCTTCTGGAAAGTCAATCTGCCAGTATCCCAAGATTAGGCCATTGTGGAGAAATACTTTGCTTCTCAAAATCGATCCAGCACATCATCAATCCTTGGTAGGGGATATGAATTCTACTTAATAATTTTATTCAGCCTCCAATAGTCAATCACTACCCGATTTAATACAGCTTTTTTCTTTACAATCAGAATTGGGCTTGTCCAGGGACTTGATGACGGAACTAGAAGCCCATGCTTTACTAGTTTGCTGATCTCATCTTCCAATACCGATTTGGCAGCTTTTGATCTTTGGATCAGTCTCATTCTTATCGGTAGATTTTCCCCAGTGTCAACCTTGTGAATTACGCCTTGTGCGCATCCCAAATCATGGTCATCCTGAGTGAATACTTCCCAATATCTCTCGAATAATCTGAGCACCTCCTCCTTCTGCCCTTCTGGCAGATCTGCGAGCTGCTCTCAATCAACCAACATATTAATGCTTTCAGCCACTCCATCTTGTAATCCCATTTCCTTGAGAGACCAAAATCATGGAATTGTCTCAATTCTGCCTGATTGGCAGATTTCCCCATTATTGACCTTGCAATTCACTTCATGTGTATCCCAATTTCCTGGTCGTTTTTGGGCAAGTATCCTCTGATACTTTTCAATAGTTTGAGCATCTCCTCTTGCTGGCCTTTCTGACAGATCAGTGAGTTGCTCTTAATCAACTAATAGTCAATACTTTTGGCTACTCTGGCCAATAATTTCATCTCATTGAGGGTTGAAATTCCTCCATTTTGCTGTCAGGATTTCTTGTCGCTTCTTAGGTCCAAACTCATAGACATTTAAATTGATATTTTAATATTATATATATATATATATATTTTTGCAATGGGACTTGCAACCTACAAAAAGGCTCAGAGGTCCTCCTTTCCCCTTCATCTTAACTGGGTCCTGGGTACTTAAACCTACCAGTTATCATGGTTCAAAATCTTATCCTCTTAAGATTTAACCAACCATTTGGTTTATTGGTCCACTTCTGGGACTTGACCAAAATCTTAGGACATAACCATTTAATGTTTCAGAGGTCCGCTGGGAACATTGCAATTATTTTCTCTCAGGCTCAATACTACTGATTAGTATTGACCTTTCCCCCTATATGACCAGCAGCGCTGTCTTCTCATGTATAGGCCATCCTTGCCAACTTTGGGCAGTTCTCCAGAATTAGGCTATAAATCCTGACTGGAAATTCGTCCAACTGGCCCTAATTTCATTTCTTATTTGGCAACTGATGCTTTTGGGTCTTCATATATTATCAGCCAACAGTTTCGTCCAATTGTCCAGCTCGTTTTTTTTCTCCTAAAAACGATTTTCAGCCTTCGTGGCTATCCTTAATTACACAGGTCGTTCTGGCCTCGTTAGCTTCATCCAATTTATCCTAAATTGACGAACTTTTCTCCATAAACTTCTGACCAGTGATTGAGTGTTATTAAATCAAATGATTTCCTCCACTAACTTGAATCAAACATTTCCTATTTTGACTTCATCTCTTCATTGGTATAGCAAGCCAATTTTCCAGATTAATTGCTTCTTATTTTGTCCAATGCCTCATCTAAACAGTCTCTCCTCAGGTCTATTTAAAGCGGATCCAAATTCACCCTGAGTTGATCCTGCTGTTCCTTAGGACTATTTACAGCGGGCCCAATTCCAACCCAAGTTGTCCCTACTGATATATTTCATCTCAAGTAGATGTCTGGTAGAACTAATTTTCTTGCAGCACTAGATAGTTCCATATCTAGGCTGCAAGTCCTTTTCCCTGAACTTGAGTATCTTCATTTTGCTTCACTTAGAGCTCCACTGCTGAGATGGGTGAACGCCACTGAATGTGATCCTCTTCACATTCTATTTTCGTTAATTCCTTCAGTAACATATTTCCAAAGTTGGAAAAATCTTCTTTGTGTGACATCATAAAAGATTCTCTTACTCAACTACCCCTGAAGTGAGCACCAACTAGTAAAAATTTACTCAGGGAGTTGATTATCAGTTTTCAACTCTAGTAACCTTTTTACTGCACAGGCTCAGTTTCCTCGTGCACCTTGCATTGTAAAGAATATATTATAAGATAATAGTATGGAGATTATTATCTGTAGTTGAGTTAGAACTATTATCAGGCCCAACGCTTTGGCCAGTACTTCCAATTAAATACTTGATAGTAATAATCATAGGGATTCGTTCCCTGTATTACTGTCCACCCAATATTCTTCAAGATCTCCTGATGATAGTCTCTTTTGACCCAACACACGATCAGCAGCGATCCCCAAGTTGTGGTTCCCTTTGTCTCTAGATCCCAGCTCGGATCTCTACTCTTCTTCTCTGAGAGTCTACCAATTATTGCCTTCTGCAATAATATCCTTAAGATGGAACTTCACACTGGATGCTGATAGTCTAACTATAACTGAATCTACAATAAAACTAATAATGTTCTAATGTCTTAATGTGTTAATGTCTTTTTTATTATAGTGCGTCCTAGGGAATTTATAGGGGATTTGGCCATCTAACCCTCAGTTGACACCTCTTCAATGAAACGGCAGCCGTTGCCATTGAATCACCCTTCCTCGTCTTGTCAGCAATGGTATACCCCATCCTGGCTAGGATTCCATTGTTGGACATCCTTGAGACCTCATATGGAAAGAGTCAGAAAACGTGTCCCTAACATTTTTCTCTCTATCCAAGCAAACAAACCATAATTGGCTAGCGACCTGCTTAGCTAATGGGACTTATTACCCATTATGGCAGGTCACTTCACCAACCAATCAGTGCTAGTTGCAGGTGGCATCAATCGCCTCACAACTCACTACTCATTCCTAATCAGTCAGTGATGAAACCTGACCAATCCCAATTGGTACACTTGATAGTTAATAACTATCAGATGCCCCTATTTCGTCGGCTACTTCACCCAATGAGATATTAGGTATTCATCTGGATTGATCCCTGATGGATACAACCAGGCGAATATCCCAAAATCCCCCAAACGTATTTCCTCTGAAATTCAGGCAAACCAATTTCTGATTCACTTCGCTTTAGGGAATTTTCCCTTAGCGACACCAGTAATCTAGCAGGCTGGGAATATGGGCAAAAATCCCAACAGCTGTGCTCCTGCAGTGCATCATTAATGGTTGGCAAAAATTTAGGAGGTATATTGTTGGAAAATCAGTTTTGATTGAGGCTTGGTAACATTGCTCAGTTAGTTCCAACTACCCATCAGGTCATCAGCTTGGTTGGCCCAATCTGATTGGTGGATGGATTTACAAGCCACTTCCATAGCAAATGACTCAATGTCATCCTGGGTCTGGGCAGGCGGGATCACAGACGCAGCCA